>JAPPVO010000003.1:114595510-114820888 GCA_030407325.1 Camellia japonica
AAATTGTACAGGAAAAAGAAAAAGGGAGAAAAAATGAAGAAAAAAAAGTAACTTCAATTGTATTTACTTTTACTTTTTTTCTTTTTTTTTTTATTTTCATTAATTTCTCCACAAATTTAAAATTCAAACCCAATATTTGAGTTTTATAATGCCAAATATTCCTAAGATTTGAATAAGATTTAAAATTCCTAAGATTTCGTTTGAATTATAGATTTTGATATGAATTTATAAAGAAAAATGAAAAGGTGAGTGAAATGTAAATGAATATATTGCACTTTTAATTTTTTTTGGGTAAATTACAAATACACCCCTGAGATTTGATTAAAATACGAATCACGCCTGTGATTTTGAAAATTACATTCTACCTCCTGAGGTTTCTAATTTCATAACAAATTGCTCATTTTATTAATAAATAATCAAGTCAATTAATCATTTTTAATGATGTTATAATATGTTTCCATTAATATTTAAGTAATTTTATTATTGTATAGGAGATCAATTATGAATTTCATTTTTTTAGTTAATTCTGTTAAATAAAAAATTCTAAAAATAGGATATTTGTAATTTTCCAAACCAAAGAGACAGTTTTTCCAATCAATTTTTCAGCAACTTTTTTTCGGCATGTTCTTATCACCAAATAAGATTTTTCTTCGATCTAATTCTTTGTACCACTTTAGAATTGACTTTTCACCAATTTTCTCTTTATAGTAAAGGCCTAAATGATTACATAACCCTAAAATTAATATATTTGTTAAAAAATTATAAGATATTATTAAATGAGCACATAATTACATGGATTCCTAACTCATGTGATAATTTCTATATTCATAACGAAACCATCTCGGCTATTTGTCTCTGCTCTCTACTCTCAAGTTTATATTATGTGGTTTTGGTGTCCTGCTCCAATAGTGGTATTTGTTATAGATAAATTTTATGGAACCACTCATTTTGGGGTGTGTCATGTACTCTTGGTTATGATTTTTATGATTTTTAGTTATAACTTATTGAAATTTTAGTCATAATTTATTTATATACATTGTAGTATTAATTATGATTTATTATGATATTATTTTAATTATGACCTAAGATATGTGATTTTTGGTTATAATTTTTTTTTTTTTAATTATGACTCGTATAGGATTGAGTTATGGCATTTGTGGTAGTGAACCCCACAAATGTCATAACTTGAGAAGATGGTTAAAAGCAGACTTTCTGATTTTTTTTTAATTTTTTGACTTTTTTTTTTTTGTGAGAAATAAAGTGGGTTAAAAGTTAGAAAGTGGCTTTTAACCCACTTCCTAAAATAGTACACACTTTTTTGCCCTTTGTTATATTGGGGGTGTTTGGAAAGAAAGTTGGGCTGAAATAGCCCACTAGGCTTTGTTTGGCAACTACATGATTTAGTTAAAAAGTCACTATAAGTTGTTACATTATTCTATTTACTTTTCTGCACATCTTTTCGTAAAAAGTAAAAAAGTTACTAAAATAACTTATTTCCAAACGAGGCCTTAGACAAAATAAGCCAAAATAATTAATAAGACAAAATGTCACATTCAATCCGTAATCATTTCACTTTTTCTCTCACAATTATCAAATCAATTATAAAAAAAAAAACCAATTTCTCAAATACAATTTTTTTAATCAAATTAAAATAATCAAAAAAATAAAAAAAACTAAATAGGCAACTTTCCCAATAAGACCATTATTAGATTTTTTTTTGTAAAGAGTTTAGTTGTTATGTTATTGTTGCTACTTATGATTTGTCCCCCCAAAAAAAAAAATGGTAATAGGACTCAACATTAGAAAATTAAACAGCATAGCTGGGAAAGAAAAAATGTAACTCATCTTAAATTTGTGGATAATATAGCCCAAGTTGAATTCATATAATTCAAGTAGAGCTTAGGTAGACAATTCTCATGACAACTCGACTTGACATAAACAGCCCCTCATCTTCACCCAACCAACAGTCAACAATGCTGGGACTCCCGTGGGGTGACCCCCAACACCTCGCCTACACATGGAGATTGTGAGAGCAAGACAAAAAAAATAAAAATAAAAAATAATTTGAGCCAATTAAAAAATAGGGTGACCCCCAACACCCTCACCTCTATATGGGGATTGTGAGAGCAAGACAAAAAAAGAAAAAAATAAAAAATAAAAAATAATTTGAACCAATTAAAAAATAGTGAAGGTACTGGCGTTACCCACCGGAGTCCAAGTCATTTTTGACCAATAGGTAAATCTGATAGAAACCATTCATAATAGACCTTTGATGTGATGTGGCAGGTAAAATACAGGATGGTAGTAATGGAGATGTGGCTATTGATTCTTATCATCGTTACAAGGTATACATCCATCTAGAGTTAAGATTTCTTCCTTTAACTTTTTTTCTTGGCTTTTTACTTGCAGGGTTATTAGGTTCATTTTTAGGCTTAATTTTTATAATTTGAATTGTTTATATTTTAAGATTTGTCGATTATATTATACCTGTAAACAATCAAATTGATCAGATATCAGAAAGTATGTGTTCGGATCATCGAATTAAAAACCATTTTTTAAAAAATTTAATAAACAGTTTTTCGAATACATACTTTTTGATATCTGATCAACTTGATTTTTTACAAGTATAATACACTTAACAAATCTTAAAATGTGAACGGTTCGGATCATCGAAATTAAGCCTAAAAGTGGACTCAATTACCCAGCAAATAAGAAATCAAGAAAGATATGTAAGGAGGGGATCCTGATTCACCCATCTAAGCATTATCAAGTTGTTTCCATAATTTGTTTTCAACTTCACAAAAGCATTAAATTACATGTTGGTCCATTTATATATATATATCCTAGGCAATGCTATATTTTTTAGATAAGCTTGTTGTATTTAAATTTAGGCTTATTGTGAACGGGCGACAAAGAATTTGACAGCCTTTCAATTCCAAACCCTCCTTCAATGTATTTAGGGATGCTTACAAGTCAATTTTATTGACCAAACTTATTTATTTGTAAGTCTTACTTCTTTTTTTTTCCTCATATATTAATATTCTCAAATGCACTCCCCTCACCTCACTACAACATTTTCTTAGTTTAGTGACATTTGAAAGTGCCACAAAACTATTCTTCTAATGACATTTTTTGGTCTTGTGGCATTTTGAACAAGTGCCACTTCTATCGGTGCCACGGTAGATACGAGTGCCACGGTAGATACTTGCAAGTGTCACTGCACCATCATGGCTAAAAACTTTGAATGACATTTTAATGTCATGGTAGATATTATTTGTGGCACTATCAAGTGCCATTAAAAAAGAGTTAGTGACATTTATAAGTGTCATTACACCATCAAGACTAAAACCTTTCAGTGACACTTTAATGTCATGGTACACTATTCGTGACGCTATCAAGTGCCATTCGTGATGATAATTCGTTGTAGAACAATTTGATCCGCTCTTGCGGAGACTCGAACCGCCAACCTCTCGCACCATAAACCTTATACACCACACTCTTCCCACTACACCTCTATAGCACCACATGATTATATATGCAACATATATTATTTATATAGTACATACATCTATATTAATATGTATAACATAATTATTTTATTGAACATAATTTATGTAAAATAAACTATTTACTACCAAAATAAAAAAAGACCACTTTTGGCGACTAAAAATATTTTTTAGTCGCCAATTCTATACTTTTGGCTACTAATTATTTTTAGTTGCTAAAAACTTAACTTTTGTCGACCAAACTCGGATTTGGTCGCTGAAGCTGCACTTTTAGCTACCAAAATTTTGGTCACCAAAAAATTTTATTCCTGCCTTAGGATTTTAGTTATCCCGCGCTAAAAATGACCACTTTTGGCGACTAAACTTATTTTTTAGTCGCCAATTGTAGACTTTTGGCTACTAAAATTTTTTTTGGCACCAAAAAGCTTTAGTTTTGGCTACTAAAAATTTTTTAGTCGGTAAAGCCCATATAATCAGCGACCAAACTTATTTTTAGTCGCCAATTGTAGACTTTTGGCTACTAAATTTTTTTAGTCGCCAAAAAGCTTACTTTGGGCTACTAAAATTTTTAGTCACTAAAACTCATATAATCAGCGACCAAACTTAGTTTTAGTCGCCAATTGTAGACATTTAATGCCAATTTTTATTTTTGTGGCATTTTCTAAAAACATGCTATTAGTGTAGTGTCACTAAAGTGTAAATTTGTTGTAGTGACATTTTTATTGTAGTGAAATGACACTTTTTTTTAATTGAAATGCCACTAGAGCCTTGTATGTTTATGGCTCTATGACATTTTTCTAAAAAATGCCACAAAATATTCTTTTTGTGACATTTTTTAAGAACATGCCACTAGTATAGTGTCACTAAAATATGTTTTTTGTTGTAGTGTGTGACACTTGTTCATTGAAATGTCACTAGAGCCTTTTATGTTTGTCGTTTTGTGGCATTTTTTCAAAAACGTGCCACTAAATATCATTTTTGTGGCATTTTCTAGAAATATGCCACTAGTGTAGTGCCACTAAAGTATGTTTTTGTTGTAATTTTGTGACACTTGTTCATTGAAATGTCACTAGAGCCTTTTATGTTTGTCGTTTTGTGGCATTTTTCAAAAACGTGCCACTAAATATCATTTTTTGTGGCATTTTTTAAAAATATGCCACTAGTGTAGTGCCACTAAAGTATGTTTTTGTTGTAGTGCCTTCTTGATATCCATTATCAACAATGTTAGAACTCTGTCCCTCCTCTAGCCAACAGCCTCTGGCCACCCTCTCCGACCATCAACCATCATCTTTGGTAGCTGTCTTCAACCACTAACGACCACCTCTAGTGTCTAGAGATATTTTTTCAATAATTCTCTAACAATTTTTATAGCAAAAACGTCCATCTCCACCATGTATAGGGTACAACTTGGGTGAGCTTAACTTGAGCAACCCGACTTTAGCCCTAATTGTTTTAGGGCTTAGGTACAATATTTTTGAATTCGGTACGGATTTGAACAAAAATTTAAAATTTAAAATTAAATTTGAGTCGGTTTGGGCAAAGACATCCCGAGCAATCCAAAACTTGAATTATATATATAGATATATAAAAATATTAAATATACATAAAATTATTAGCCATTACATGATATTAAAGTAATTTAGATCATTATATTATATTGAATATATATTATGTACACAAGTAACACAGCACAAATCTTTTTTTTTTTTTTTTTCCACTCATAAATTGTAAAAACTACCATAGTGGCATCTCTTTTACATTATAAAATTATTTGTTTTAATGTTATTAATGATTTTCTTAAAAAAAATTGTAAATAGAGTTTAATTTTAATAAATTATTAATTTAGTTGCGAAAAAAAAAAAAAAGAACCCACTGAAATTTATGTGCAATTCATGCAACTTGGGTTTAACTCGGATTGGGCTTGGGAAGACAAACTCAAGTTATAATTTGAGCATGTGCAGGCCTGGACAGATTTTAGCACAATTTAGAATAGGCTTAGAAAACCTCCTAATCTAATTGAACTTATTCGAGTTGTAACCCTGGCAACATCACTACTCTCACCATCTCCTTAGATCAGGTGGTGACAATAGAAATGGATTGAGAAAGGGAAGGGAGAATGAAAATTTGGTAGTGATAAATTTAGGGTGAATTACACTAACAATCTTTAGCTTGGGGTTCTTATCACTTTGGTCTCTTACTTTTTGATTGTAACAAATTTGACCATGAATTTTAAATCTTGTTCCAAATAAGAACAATTGAAGATATCATTACTCAATTTCAAGGGCAAGTCTTCAATTTGATAAAATATAAACTAATTTTGATAAAAATAAATGTCAAAAAAATATTTTTGAATTTTTAAAAATTATTTCTACCCCAAAGATAAAATTATGTAAAATTAATAAATCTTTTACGCATTTATTTATTTATTTATTTATTTTACCAAATTAATTTTTATTATATGTTTGGATGATGATCATGTAATGTATGGTTGTTAGGCTTTTAATGTGTACTCAATATGTTTAATATATGAAATATTTTTAGTTTTGAATTTTTTGATTTGTTGGATTAATTTAATAATGATATCAAAGTAGTCGATATATTTGAGTTTTGGAAAAATAGAAACTAATTTAATGAAAATAAAAACAACCATCAATTACATGATCATCATCCAAACATATAATAAAAATCACCACTCTTGATTATTATAATTTTAATAAATACAACAAAAATAAGCCAAGAGTCTCAATATGTAACCAGTTATTTAATAGAAGTCCTAAAAGAACACTACTACCTAGTCTTGGTTTCAAATTGGAATGAAGTGAATTTTATATCATTGAAAATGTTCTTAAAAGTATGAATAAATGGTCTAGGTAAATTTAAAAGTATAGGAAATTTCCATGTAAAATTGCCTATGAAATCCAAATTCACCTTTGGGCTTAGAAGTTTCATATAAGGCTCAAATAAATTGTAAAGAGACTTACCATGGCTTTAGGTTTGAGCAGTCTGGACCGTTTCTAGCTTTTGACATTCGCCAATAATCCAATGATGGATTTCTAACTATTATAGCGCATTAAAATGTAGTGTATACGCTTACATGAATACTGCTTACATAAATCTCACTGGCTTATGGTACTTGGAAATGTTGTAAATTTAACGAGAAAAATATAACATTTTTTCATAAGTAAATTTTAGTTATACAATTTAATTGATTTATTAAAAAAAAAAATTTATTAGTTTATTTTTTCTCTAATGATGTTACAGGGAGATGTAAAGATCATGAAAGAAATGGGTCTAGATGCTTACAGATTCTCTATCTCATGGTCTAGAGTATTGTCACGTAAGATGATCAATTATACAGTTTCTCTAAATTTGTCAAATATGCATTATATATATACAAGGAAGAAGGTCCTATCTAAGAACACAAGCAAATGAAATCACAATTGTAACAAAGAATATGTGAAAAATGGGCTCAAATGAAGATGTAAAAAGAAAGTGAGACCCAAAATGAGATTATAATCATTTGATTTGAGTAATACTAGGCATCTAACAAAAAAGGGGAAAAAATTGATAGAAGTTATGAACTAGGATGATCCAATCAGTGGTTACCATACTATTTTTTTTTTATCTTTCTTACCTATATTTGCATAATTTTTGGATGATACTTGTAATATTTCTAGGTGGAAAGCTAAGTGGTGGAGTGAACAAGGAAGGAATCAAATATTACAACCACCTTATTGATGAGCTCTTGGGAAAAGGTTATGATTCAACTCAATCGTGTCATCATTAACTATCTTTTTTAATAGCCTCAAAAGGGCTTGGCTTCTGTCCAGTCTTTAATCAGAATGGACCGTGCTGTTGGGCCTATGGAGACCTATCACGGGTCTCGTTTTGATAATCTGAACCGTTTAATGTGTAGAACTCGTCGAGTGCTATAAGCCTGTAAAAAATCATGTTAATCGGATATTGGTAGCTATGTGATCAAATCAGTTTTGTATAAAAAAAAAAATGGACGGTGAATAAATTAACGGTTGACCAAAATCTGATTTGATTACATAGCTACCGATATCCGATTAACGTGATTTTTTACAGGCTTATAGTACTCGACGAATTTTACACATTGAATAGTTCAAATTATCAAAAAGGGACCCGTGGTGAACTTCCACGGGCCCAACAACACGATCCAGTCTGATTAAGGACTGGACAGAAACCAACGCCGCCTCAAAATTATCTTATCTTCTTATGCGGACATTTGTAGGTATAAAGCCATTTGTGACCCTTTTCCATTGGGATCTTCCCCAAGCATTGGAAGATGAGTATGGTGGTTTCTTAAGTCCAAAAGTTGTGTAAGTAATAATATATTCATCTAATGATTCAATTTTTTAGCTAGTCAATTTGTGATATTTGTATATATTTAAACTAGATAGAAGCATATGAAAATTTCTTATTTTTGTTTTTAAATTAAATTGTTGGTTCATACTGAATATATATATATATATATATATATGTGAAGGGAATAAAGCAAATTGCTTTTTCTCTTATAATTTTGAGATGGTTAATCTCTTCATTTAAAATCACAATATGCTCTTAATTGTTGAGTTTTTGTTTTTCTTCTTCTTTGTTTTTGATGGTTGTCAAATGGTTTATTTAAGTCAAACTACGGTGAACAGTTGAATCCTTTCTTTTCATTGCGAAGCCTTGCAAGTGAGACAGCTCAATTTATTTTTTAAGAATTAAAAATAAAAATCATAAAATTTGATGAAAAAATTAGAGTATTATACTTTCTAACAAATATATTATATATATATATATATATATATATATATATATATATATATATATTATAAAATATTAAAAGACATTTCCATATGAAACGTGGACTTTGGCGGACATGGGATGCCTGCTACACAACAGGGATTCTGTGATCCAAAAACAGCACCGTTTTGTTTTCACTTTTTTTTTTTTTCTTTTTAATTATTTTATTTGCTCACTTTATGTATGGCAATTTTTCCACTTTTGAGCTTTAAATTTATTTATTTATTTATTTATTATTATTATTTTTTTTTCCACTTCGACTCTACTTGCTTTAAGTTTTTGTTCAAAATTAAACAAAAAAATATTATGTTAATTGCCACATGATAAAAAAATATATTACTATATTGAAGTTTGGATTTATGTTAAATTTGTGAGTTATATATAATAAAATATATTTATGTCACATGCCTGTTAATATATCATTTTATATCTAATTTGAACGTAAGTTAGCTTTTAGAGTTTTTTTTTTATTTTTTAAAAATGAAACATGAAGAGCTAAAGTGGGGGATAAAATTTAAGGAACAAAGTGTAAAAATGACCAAACTTAAGGGACAAAGTGTATTTACCTTAATTGTCCACTACAAATTTAAATTATGGAAGTATTTCTTAGTACATAGTATTTTTTTTAAAAATACACTAAAAGATACGCATAATTAAAAATGTGCAATCATATTATCTTGAATGTCGCACACTTAATTTAAATTTGCACCATACAATTTTTTTATTTATTTAAATAGTACATATTCAAATTTTGAATAATTTCAAATAGTTTTTTAAATATTATTTTTAGTACACTACATTTCTTTAATCTATTTATAATCTTTCTTTATAATTTATTTTCTTACTGTATTAAAAATTAGGGTCATATAATGACAATTTAAAAATTTTAATAAGAAAAAGAAAGCCTCAAGAAATTTAAAATCTCAATACAATTTTTACATATATCATTTTTTTTCACATAATTTAAAACATTGTAATGTATTTGTGTCATATTCCAACATTGATGATCGACTTTATAGGGATGATTTCAAAGGCTTTGCAGAACTTTGCTTCAAAGAATTTGGTGAAGCACTGGATCACCTTGAATGAGCCGTGGTCATATAGCATAAGTGGGTACGCATTGGTAACTATGCACCAGGTCGATGCTCTTCATGGCTACAGTTAAATTGTACTGGTGGGGATTCAAGCACTGAGCCATATATTGTATCACACACGAACTTCTCGCTCATGCAACTGCAGTAAATTTGTACAAGCGAAAGTATCAGGTCTCACTTGAAAACCCAAGGAAACTACATATATAATTCACATTATTATCAAAGAGTTTTGAAGTATATGCTAATTTTAATGCTACTTCCTAACCATAGTCGATGGAAACTAAAGTATTTTATGTTTAAGAATCGATTTGCTACATATGATAAATTTTGGATACAAATATATTAGATAGTTTTGAATTACTCAAGCGATGGAAATGTAAACAGACATCACAAAAAGGAAAGATTGGAATTACACTCATATCACATTGGATGGTACCTTTCTCAGAAGAAAGACAAGACCGTACTGCTGCACTAAGGGCCCTTGATTTTATGTTTGGATGGTGAGTGTTTTATAATTATCCTTTTGTGATAACGCATATATGGTACTGAACAATATTATCATAAGTAGGGTCATCAATTTATAATATGCCCTAACTATGTTTTTCCTTGTGTATTGGAGGTTTATGGACCCTCTAAACAACCGGTGACTATCCACATACAATGCCGACTCTTGTGGGAAAACGACTTCCTAAGTTCTCCAAAGAACAGTCCAAGATGTTAAAAGGATCATTTGATTTTCTTGGCTGAACTATTACACCGCTTATTATGCAGCATACGCACCAAACTCCAATAGTGTAAATGCCAGTTATTTAACAGATTCTCAGGTTAACCTTACAAGTAAGTTCAAAGTTTTGTACCATTAATTAAAAACGTTATTGTAACTTAATATGTGCTAACTAGACATGATCTTTTTTGTTATGCTAGCTAAGCGGAATGGGGTTCCTATCGGTGCGATGGTAAGAAATAGAAATTTAAGCAATTCTTCTTGTGGAGCTTGTTTAAATTTAATATATTTACTAACTGCATATGATAGAGATTTTCATAATCAACTCTATAACTTTACATGATCTTACAGGCTGCTTTAACTTGGCTTTTTGTTTATCCAAGAGGCATTTATGATACTCTTCTCTACGTGAAGAAAAATATAATAATCCGCTTATTTATATCACGGAGAATGGTAATCAATTCATTAATAATTTTGCATTAACATAAAATTGTTTCATTTATAGTAACATATAAATCTAATAAATATGTGATTGCAAATTAAGTTTACACTAAACATTCTTGGCCCATTCATTTCAGGGATTGATGAGGCAAATAACGCTACATTATCACTTGAAGAAGCCCTTGCCGACAACACGAGGATACATTACTATTATCACCATCTTTCTTTCTTCTACAAGCAATCAGTAAGTTCTGAAGATGACTAACAAAAATGTTGCATTTACAAAATATATGAGTGCGAAAGTTACAATTTTAGAAATTATAATTTTTTTTTTATTACATACGAAGTTTGCTGTGATTTTGTTTTTCATATAGGGATGGTGCTAATGTGAAAGGATATTTTGCATGGTCACTGTTGGATAATTTTGAATGGAGCTCGGGTTACACAGTTCGTCTTTTGGCATCAACTACGTGGATTACAAAAATGGTTTGAAAAGATATATCCAAACTTCAGCCAAATGGTTCAAGAATCTTCTCCAAAATGGAGACATATGATTCAAAATGTAATTCTCCAATCATTTTACATCCTACAAATGTATTAGTAAAATAAGTTAGATTCTTCTCTACACTTTGTAATGATCTCTAGCAATATGCTTTTAAACATAATTTAATGGTCGAAAAAGATGTAACCGAAATAAATCAGTAACAGTTATCAAAAATCTATTACCTTTCACAAACCAAAATTATCATGAATAGACCCAACATGGATTATTTGAAATGGCAAGGGAGGCGAAAGGCTGGCGACCGGTGTGTATGGAAGAGGGAGACAGTTCAAAGGTCTGACGATGCAATCCAGGTATTCACACAATCTTTGTGGACAATATTCCCTCATCTATGAATCCAAAGGGACTTTATGTGATGTTATGAAGTTTGGGGCTGTTAGAGATCATTCATTCCAAACAAGACTAGGAAAACAACAAATCAAGGTTGGTTTCGTCAGGTACGATTGCCTTTTAGCGCGCAAACATGGCAGTCTAAAAGGCTAATGGAGTGTGGTGTGATGATAAAGCTTTGCGGGTCAATGTAGTAAAGTTTGCAAAGGATACATCATGTGTAGGGAGTGGGTCAATCTATAGTAGTAGGGAATGGTAATGGGCGAGTGATGAGAATAGTAGGAGGCAACCTAGGGAAAGCAGCGTCATCATTCATAGGGTTGAGTCATATGCGGAAGCAGATTCAAGCGGGGAATGTTAGGAGACTACGGGCCGCACAATTGATGAGAATAAAGTGGGAAATGGGTGGTCATATGACACTTTATTGTTAAGCTAAAAGCCTTCTAACTTTCTCAGACTTTAAAAAAACAGTTAGTGATGTAGACAGAAGGAGTTGTAGTAAGAAAAGTTGTGGAAGGATAGCGGTGGTGTCTGTCAGATCATCTATTGAGCTGAAGGCAAACTTGTATTATTAGAAAGTGCTGGAAGGAATGGTGTGATTTTATGACAGGTTGAAGTTAGGGCACTTCAAGAACGAGAGAGGAGTATGGTTGTGCTGCTAGGGGTTTCTATTTAACTTATGGAGTGTTGACACTTTCAACAAGATTGGGAGCCTGTGGGAGGAAGGTAATTAGGGTGGATGAAGATAAGTCCAATCAGTTATCATTTAGATGTGGCAGAGTCAAAGTTACCATAACGATTATGGGCTTCATTAGCATAGTAGGCAAGTAAGTGTAGAGTAAAAAGTTATCCAGTAAGAGTATGTGAGGGCAATCATGTGTCAAGAGTATAAGCTTGTAAATGCTCTACTCATGACTGTTGTAGCTTTACAGTACAGAGAACAAGCTTAGTAGCCATGGGAGTCTAGTCGTGGAAGAAGTTGTAAGGTTGAAGGCATTATGCAATAATGAAGTGCAAGCCAGGATGACATGGTCTCTCTCTTTAAAAGGAGGCTGTGGTAATCAATGAGGGTATGGAGGAGGTAAAGAGCTGGACAATTCTTATCTATCTGTAGTGGGAGAAACTATAAACACTTGTATGGAGAACCCAAAGTTACCAGACGCAGCAATAGTTGTATTGACAATGATAACATAGTTGTGATCTAGAGGAGTATTAATGAGAGGGGTAGGGAGGAGGGTGGGTGGTTACGATGGGTCTTATGAGAAGCCTAGCGGTACTGGCCTGAAAGGCCTGGGATTAATATTCAAATATATTGGATGAGGTTGTTCAAAGCAAAGGGAGTGGCCAAGCCCAATGAAAGAATTGTGGAGGGGACATACCTCAAAGGGAAGGAAGTGACTCAGGTCCATGTGATGGGTGCTCACCATTGTCATCTACATAGCCCATATCTATTTTGGGAAATTGTTGGAGGATCTAGATGCCCCATAATCAGAATTGCAAAATTCATTGGAAGAAAAAAGCCCTATTACCGGAGAGGGTATGAAAAGAAGTAGATTGGCTTAGAAAGGGGAAGGGAGCTGTTCGATTTGGTGGTTCGTCATTCAATGGAGGATGGCTAAAGGACCTGTCTTTAGGTGCTCGGCAACGCCGTCAAGATCAATCGGGAGTCAGTTGATCGAGGTGGAAATTCGTCTTGGAATAGGCCAAGGAGACTTTAAAAGTGGTAAACTCTGGGAATTAGCTTCATGGTAATGAACAAGAAGCATTATAGAGAATCGTTGATGGAAGAGATAATGCGAGGAGAGCAGACAGAGGGATGTGTTATTCATCACTGAATAGCATTATCAGCTGGTCTTGGTGTTGCTCTGTTCCTAATGAAGTTGTTGTCTTGGAATGTTAGGGGTTTTGGAAAACCAGAGAAAATGAGAAAAATAAGAGGGTTACTCCAAGAGAGAAAAATCAATTTTTTTTTTTTTAAAGAAACCAAGAAAGATGGGATGTCAAGAGATATGGTGCGTTCGGTTTGGCTCGATGATGAGCTTGAATTTATGGGTGTAGATACGAATGGATCGCTGGAGGGCTGCTGTGTGTTTGGAGACCTTCGGTTTTTGTACTGTTACAGTGTTACAGCTTAAGATGTTTTATACTACTATCAGGTACTATGCTTCCAGATTTTGATTGTGTTTTCATTAATGTCTACACACCAAATGATGCTCTAATGAGGGGACAGTTGTAGAATGTAATCGTTAATTTAACGTCAGGATTTTCTGGTCCGTGGTGTTTGGAAGGGGGGACCTTAATGAGATTAGGAATTTAGGGAAAGAAAATGATGTACAAGAAGGGACAGAGGCATTTAGAGTTCAATAACTTTATTGAAGGGTTAGAGCTATTTGATATGCCAATGCTTGGAATGCAATTTACATGGAGTAATTCAGCTGATGGGGCAGATGAAGTAGAATTGACAGAGTATTATTGTCATCAGAGTGGATGACGAAGTTCAAGCTGAAGTTATGGGAACTGCTAAGGGGTGTTTCGAATCACTGCCCTCTGCTTTTGATGGAGGATGAGAGGGATTGGAGGCCAAAGCCGTTTAGGTTTATCAATGCTTGGCTCTTACATCCAAACTTTTCTTCAATTATTAAGAAGTCATGGGAGAAATCAGCCTTTACTGGGTGGACAGGATTTGTGATTGTAATGAAATTTAGAAATCTTAAAATGGAGCTAAAGAAGTGGAATAAAGAGGTGTTTGGGAATGTGTCCTTTTCATTGAAGAGGGCTCAGGAAGAGTTACATGAGGTGGATTTGGTGGCGGAATCCAGAGACTTGGTAGAATATGAAGTAGTACGAAGAAATGAGGTAAGGAGACAAGTGTGGTCATTGACAAAAAGGGAGGAATGGTTGTGGCTACAGAAGTCCAAGTTTGATTGGGACATGAAAGGCAACAAAAACACAAGGTACTTTCATACCATAGCATTGAGTAGGCACTGTAGGAACTCTTTGAGCTCATTGTCAGTTGATGAGGTAATACTTAAGGACCCAACCATGGTGAAAGATGATGTGCTTACTTAGGCATTTCAGAAAAGTGTTTACTAAAGGTTGGGGGAAAAGACCACAGCTGAGAAGGCACTTTAGATCTATTGGCCAGGACCAACTGGTGGATGGATTGGAAACTGATTTTTTGAAAGATAAAGTATGGGCTACTATTAAAAGTTGTGATGGGAATAAAGCCCCTGGGCCCGATGGGCTTAACCTGGTTTGTTTCCAAAATTGTTGGAAGGTAGTCAATAGGAAGTTGGCTTCTGGGGTGAATAATTCTTTTATTACTCTAATTCCCAAAGTTGACTGTCCACTAGCATCTCAGATTTAGGCCTACTAGCCTAATTGGGTCCCTGTATAAGATTCTTGCCAAAGTTAGTTAATAGGTTAAAGAAGGTGGTGTTAAGGGTTATTGTTGAGGCATAATCAACCTTCTTGGGTGGAAGGAATATGTTGGATAGGGTTTTAATAGCTAATGAAATTGTTGACTGGTGGAAGGTTACTAAGAAAAAGGGAGTTATTCTGAAGCTTGATTTCCGGAAGGTGTATGACTCTGTAAGTTGGGGTTGTTTACTATCTATAATGGATGAGTTTGGTTTTGGAGTTAGGTGGAGGAGATGGATTAGGGAGTGCCTAGAATCTTCTAGAATTTCAGTTCTTGTGAATGGATCTCCTACATCCGAATTCAACCCTAGTAAAGGCCTTCGACAAGGTGATCCTTTGTCTCCTTTCCTATTTAACCTAGTGGTCAACGGTCTTAATATGTTGATGCTAAGGGCAAGGTCTTTGGGGCTACTTAGAGGGGCTATGGTGGGTCATGATGTTACGATTTCACATCTCCAATTCACTAGCGTTACAATTATTTTTTGCAAAGCTGACATGGAGGTGATAATAGTAGTTAAAAGGATTTTGAGATGCTTTGAGTTAGTCTCTGGCTTGAAAATTAATTTTCATAAAAGCTTTGTATGGAATAGGCATGTCTGAGCAAGAGTTGGAGGAGTTTGCATCTAGACTGAATTGCAGGTATTAGAAGCTAAGAAGACTTCGAAGCTGTACTTGATAAATGTAGAGCCAGACTCGCCTCATAGAAGAGGAAACTCCTCTCATTTAGAGGAAGGTTATGCTCATAAAGTTTGTACTGTCCAGCTTACCTACGTTCTATTTATCTATCTTCAAGATGCCCTCATCTGTGGCTAAGGCATTTGATAGAATTCAAGCAAACTTTCTGTGGCCGGGAGAGGGGGGGAAAGGAGGGTTAGATCTGAAGAGGAAAGTTCACCTTTGTTAGTTTGGTTGAAGCAACTAAGAGCAAAGACAATGGGGGTCTGGGTATTAGAAGATTTCAAGAAGTGAATGATTGTATACTAGCTAAATGGTGGTGGCAATTTGGGTGTGAGGATAGCTCCCTGTGGAAAAGAGTAATATGTAGTAAGTATCCTTCAAATGGTGGGAGGTAGTACCCTTTCTCAGAAATACTGGGTATTTGTTCAAAATTTTGGGATGGTATTCTCAAGGTTAGTCAATCAAATTCTCATCTTTTCAATATTTTTATGGAAAATTCTAAGTTGATTGTGGGAAATGGTAACATAATCCATTTATGGACTGACAGTTGGGTGGGTAATATATGTGTTAAGACTAATTTTCCAAGGCCTGTTAGCTTATCAACAGAAAAGGATATCACTCTTGAGTGGTGGTGGAGAAGAGAGGAGGCCCAGACAGACTGGAACTTCAGATTTAGAAAAGCCTTACTGGGTTGGGAATCAGATGAGTTGATCAGATTGGCTGCTTTTCTGAATGCTGTTGCAGTTGGTTATCAGACAGGGCTGATTGCATAAGGTGGGTGGCAAATTCATCAGGTCAGTTTAGTGTTTCCTCCCTTTATTCTTTGTCGGTGCATTCTATCCTCCTTTTGGCCACTAAGCTACTGTGGATCAATGTATCTCCCCCAAAAGTGCAGTTTCTTGGTTGGTTGGCTTGCAATAGGAGACTTAAGACTTCTATTTTTCTGTAAAGAATTGGGATGCTTGGTCTAGATGCGTCTGTTTTGTGCATATTCTGCAAGATGGAGTTAGAGACAATACACCATATGTTGCTGTGGTGTCCTTTTGCTTAGAGAGTATGGTCAAGTCTGATATAATGGTGGGAAATGCATAGGGTTGTGTCTCGGAATGTGGAGGATCTTCTTGATTGGTGGTGGGGTTTTAGATGGAGAAAGTTTGCAAATTTGATCTAGAGGGCTGTACCAATGGTTATCATGTGGTCATTATGGAAGCTTAGGAACGAGGTGGTATTCAATTGAAAGCAAGTGCATCTAGAGAAAGTATGCAATTTGATCAAGTTTAGAATTGCCATTTGGGTAAAGCCTCATTCTAAAGGCTGCTGTTACGTTGTGCATGAGATTATCAATAATGCTCAGTAGATTAGATGCAGTACTTAGCTAATTAGGTTCAACAGATTATGGGGAAATGCTTAGTTACTCTGTTACTTCTGTATCTAGGAAGGTTCAATGGGTTTAATCTTTCGGGGAGCTTTATTAGTGGTCTGTTGGTCTGAGGGCTTCAAGGCAGTGCTAATCTGGTTTTACTAGCTGATATGGTACTGATATAGATAAGAATGGGGCTACTTTGGGGATTGGAGGGTAGTGTCCTTTTTTTGGGGTTGGTGGGTAGTGTCTTGCTCGTGTTCTTGGTGTTTTTTTTCTCATTTGGTTGGTTTCTCACCAGCTAGCTTGGGTTGGGCCTCTGTATGGTGGTGCTATCACCTCTATATGGTACTATTCTCACCTCTTTTATTGATGTAAATTCATATGCTTTGTATGGCTTTCATCAATAAAAATTTTCTTTTGCTGATAAAAAAAAAAAAAAAAGAAAAAAGAATAGACCAACTATTATTAACACATATAGTGATCATGATCACAAATTTGGCTAATACTAAACAAATTTACCTTCAAAATAAAGAATATTCTCCAATCTAGATAGACCAAGAGAAACCATTGTTCCCTTTTTCAAGGATTTGTGTAGAATTGCCATTTTCAAAGGTCACATTCTCACGACTTTCCTTGGAAAAAGCCAAACAACTAAGGATCATTAACAGGTCAAGTCAGATCAGGCTTGCCCAACCCACAAACTAGTTGTCCAAGGGCCTAACATAGACCCAGCCTTTTGGCTTTGACCAATCAACAACAAATTCGAGTTGGGCCTATTCTAAAATCTAAAACCGTATCCCACACATAGGCCCTAGCCTTGCTAGCCAAAATCAAGTCAAATTTGTTTTCGAAACCATTGAGCTATTTTTTTGGCCTTAATTTGCTTAAAATTTCTTTAATTTTTATTCATTCATTCATTTATTTTGGCATTCTCATGTATTTTTGGTTTTGGCTTTAAGATGGATTCATATATATATATATATATATATATTAGTTAATTTATGATTTTCTTAGTTTGAAAATTTCTTTTCGTCCAAAAAAATTTATTTAAAAAGAAACTTTAGTGTATTGAATAATTACATGGATGAAGATGATGCAATAATACAATAATTCAATATTTCATGTGTGACATTATTCGTCAAGTGATGCTAAGGTTTTACTTATTGTATTATCGATTACTTCTAAAAATTTGAGAATAGGTTAAAAGAGTGTTGGACTTAGACTACAAATTTGTAGAGTTAAAAGTTGGGATAATTTTTTTACAAATTTGAGCAACCTTGCATAGTGAAAACAACATCAATCTATGAAGATATAAAATTACAGAAATCTGAAATTACCAACTAATCCACTTCAAATAAACATAGACTGAATTTCCAGAATTTGAGACATGGCAAAGTCTAAACTTTAAACCCCACCTCACCAAACTTTGATCTTATTCTGGTCTTTTTTCAATCTTGCAAGCTCCACATTTTCCCTCCAACATCGAACAACTACAAGAAAAGGAATCACAACCCAAGTAGTATTTGCAATGATATAATAAACATAATAGTAATACAAGCTAGCGGCAAACTTATCACCTTCCAAGTAAGAAGTCAAATGATACACACCAAGTCCACAGAGATGACACGCAGAAATACCCAATTGAAGTATGGAAATGTATGGCTTCCTTGTGGCAATAGCATATAAAGCAAGAAGACAACCTAGACCCACCAATGAAACATTGATTATTTCAATAGAAACAACATAAGAATTTCTCAGTGCATACCTTAAATCGCCTTTGGAGTACTCTTTCCAAACCTCTGCTAAGTAAAAACCAGTCTTGTCATTGTAAAATTTTGGTGAGAAAATGAAGTAGCGTTCGAGGATTATGTGAATGAGGCCTGTGAAAATGAACCAGCACATGAGAAGGCGATCGGTTGTTGATAGTTTTGGTGAAGGTGAGAGAGACGAGCCAAACCAGAGAGAGGATGGGTAGAGAAGAGAGGCCATAGATGTGTAGACACCTCATTTTTGACCGATCTTAAGACTCAGATGTCACCAACTGAGTGCTCGGTGATGTTGCATATTGTGCTCGTTCTGGAGTTTCAGAGTCTCGGCTGCGAGCCTTGCCTCCGGACTTCGGGGCTCTTTTGTGCTTTGCCTCGGTTTGCGAACCAGGTCCTGTGTTCGCTGTTTTCTCTTCCCGAAGGGAGGGAGAGGTCTCATAGACTATCTCTCAGTGGCCGTAGGCTACGTTTCATGGTCATAGGCCATTTTTCCCGTTTGGAGGCCAGTTTCTGGTTTTCGGAGCCGTTGGCTGTGTGCCTCGGTTCGGGACTGCCTAATTACCTCCGTTTGCTCCGATTTTTGGCACACACCTTATTTCCTCCCCTTAGAGGGACACTGTGGCCCGGGAGACCACTTTCGTGGTCATACGCCACCTCCGGTGCTTAACAGCCTGTTTTCGGGGTCCCAGGCCGCGCGTTTTGGCCGCCGAACCCTCGTTTTGCATCGGTTTGGGTTCATTTTTGGTATGGACCTTTGTTTCATTGCTAGGAAGGTGGTAGTATGGTGGAAAACCAGAAATTCTTTTGAAAAATATTTTCTCTCTCCTCCAGCCGGTTTTTCTGACAGAAAGCTGGTTTTTCTCACTTTTGAGCCACAATTTCTGGTTTTTCATACCACCATTGTGTTGTGCACACCTGGGAGGCCACCAATATGGGTAGGCCGACCATTATTTCTTCTTGACCCTTTTGAACCTTGCTAAAAAGCTGGTTTTCCTCTCTCATGGGTCACTTTTTTTGGTTTTTCACCCTGAAGCTGTATTCTACTCATCTGGGAGGCCACCTTTTTGTCATGGCCGACCAGAAATTCACCTTGACCCTTTTGAACCCTGGTCGGCCAGCTTCCTCCTTTTTGGCTTTCTCAAGTGCTTCACAACTGTGCCAGCTGTGAAGCATTTGACCCACTGTCCGAGTTTTTAGCCCTTTGTTTGGCCTTCTTAAGGTGGTTTTGACCCCTTGGCTTAGCTTCTAGGAGAAGTTTGCCCCTTTTGTCAAGCTTCTTGAGGAAGCTTGACCCTTTTGATCTAGCTTCCTCAAGAAGCTTGACCCTTTTGGTCAAGCTTCTTTTAGAAGCTTTGACCCCCTCTTGAGGCTTCTCCAAGAAGCCATGGCTTTCCTCTTCTATAAGAGAGGCCTCCCTCTCATTTTGCAAGGGTTGAACAATCTTGACTAAGGCATACATCCATTTCCCCTCCATCTCTCTACTTCAAGCCTTCAAACACCCTTGTCCTTGGTCATTTACACTACACCTCATAGCCTACCACCTCCACCATCCATTCCAGCACCTTAGGATTGATTTACAGAGGTTGAAGGTTCACCAACTTGGTCCAGAAGTTGCTGCATTGTTGTGCTACAATGGTAAGTCTCCATTTCCCCTTTTCTTGCATTATTTTGGTCCATAGCTTAGCCCTATTTGCAAGCATTTCTGGGTTTTGTTATAAACTGTAAAGTGTCTTATTTTGAGCTCCTCTTGAAGTTTGATTAAGGATACTTTTCTGTTTGAGGTCTTCTACATCCTTGTATGCTTCATCTCTCTTTTAGGGCTTATTTTGCATGATATCTTAGCCTTACTTGCAAGCATTTTTTAGATTTTCCATGAACTAAAAAAGTCTTATTTGAGCCCCTCTTGAAGTTTGATTAAGGGCATTTTTCTGTTTGGGCTCATCTTCCTCTTGGCATGCTTCATTTCCTCATGATTAGGGCTATGCATTAGAGCATTCACATTGGCCTTGGTTTGGCCTCTTAGCCACCGAAATTCAGTGGATTTTCAGTGGCTTAGATGTGTTTTTGAGAGCTAAAATCAGAGGGGGGTGACCCCCTCTCTCCTTGTCTTGTTTGTTGGCCCTTTTGGCCTTCCAAAGGGCCCCTTACTTGCATGTTGTGAAGTCACTTTTTAGGCCTAATTTGGTGAGTTTCAAGGTCTGCCTTAGCTCTGTCCGGAGCCTCTTTGACCATATTTTGTGTCCCTCATACATGTGTGGAACAATCCTCCTCAAGGCCTTTCAAGAGGACCTTTCATTGCATGCTTCCTTGACCCATTTCAGGGCCTTTTTGGTGAGTTTTAGGGCTGTCATAATTGATTTCCAGAGTTGGTTTTGCCATGTTAAGTGTTCTTGTTGTATGTGTTGAGTAACCCCTTGCATGGCCCTCCAAAGGAGCTCATCATTTTTGCATGCATGGATGCATTTCAATGGTTATTTGGGGTTTATTTGACATGCCATGTTACTGTTTTGGGCTGGTTTGGTGACCTCTCTTATGCTTCATATACATGCCATTTAAACCATGCTTACTAGCCTAGGTTGCATGTTGTTTTAGCCCTTCATGTTAGCACTTTTGGCCATGCTTTGAACTAATATTGTGATTTTGGGACTGCCTTGGCTCTGTTTTTGTACTTCATGATCAAATAATGCTTGCTTTGCATGATTATAGTTCAATGCATTTGCCTAGTTTGAGTTTCGGGGCCTCTTTCATGCATTGGGTGCCAGATTTCCATGATTCGGGACCATTGCCGCATCATATTTCAGTGCTGGAAATTGCATGTTTGTATGTCACTTTCATCCCTTGCCATGCTTTGGTAGAAAGCATTTGATGCCTTAGGTTCGGTCCTTGGTACTCGTGCATGTGTGCACGCATTTCGATTGTCTCATTTTCATCTAATGGCCACTGATGTGAGTGTGGGCTAAGGTCCACTCATGTTGGTGTAAGTCCATCGTGCATTGTGTATGCCATTTCGGTCCATAGCATTACGTATGCTAGGTTGCATGTTAGAGCTGTGTATGCCATGTTACATCGAGCATTGTGTATGCCATTTCATAGAGAGCTAGGGTATGTTAGTCGCATTGTGTATGCCATCTCATTTGCAGGGGTTTGGGATAGGAGTTAGCCCAAGCACGGAAACGAGGGACGTTTCGTACTCCGAGTGACGGAACGTGGTCTCAATTCCCAGTCGCCGACACTCCGGATTACCATGATGGAGTTTAGGGCTTGTTGTGTTTTCATGTGCATTCATTTCACATCAAGTCGTGCAATTCGACTCCTCGGTCATTATGCATCGAGATGCGTGATTGGTGGCACGAGGATCGAGGACTACACTCCGTGAAGAGTAGTCATGCATACATATGTGAAAATACTTTGTTGTGCCCCTTTCTTGCTCTCTGTTGCAGCAAATCAGAAATCAACAGCCTTCCGGAGCCTTGCACAACATTCCGGGATTAATTGCAAACAGAGGCGAATCGAGGCATCGCAATGGATTTTCGCGCCAGGCAACTCAAGCATGCATCTTTCATCATTCGGAACAGAGCTGAGGCGGTCCATAGGCTTGCATGCTAGTTTAATCCGCTTTCCTAGTTAATTTGTTAATTAATTAGGGTTTTGTAATATTTAATTAGCTAGAGTAGTTAATTATTTATTCACTGTTTATTTATTCGGACCCTCCGAGTGAGGGCACAATTGTAATAAGTGTGCGTGTGCGTGTGTGTGATGTATATCTTCCAACCCCACGTCTTTCTCCCTTTTATTTACCAGCTTATGATGGTTAGTTTAGGGTATGTTTCAATTAGCATACTTATGCTCGCATGTTTGCATCCATTCATCTGTCTTGCATGCACCGGGCTCGGCGCATCATACTAACTGCATCGTATTTCAATTCCTAGTTGAATACGTGTTAGCTGTAGCATTACCATATGCCATCTTAGAATAGCCGAGCCTATCTTAGTTGCATTTTTGCATGTGTTGCATTAGGCATTTCTGTATAGTTAGGATCATGCATGGATTTCTAACATAGCTTCTGTTTTGGCTTGGAGTACTCGGTAAGTGTTTATGCTTTAGCATCCTTGTATGCGTGTGAGTGATTGCCATGATAGCATGCTTACCATGAGGCTATGTGCTTATGTGATATAACTGCCTGAATGCCTGTGGGTGAAGGTTGGGTTATTTGGATTGGAACAATTCATTGACTGCGAGTTTTAAGCCCACTTGAGAGTGGCAAATCATCATGTTTTCTAAGCCCACCCGAGGGTGGCAAAATCTGCATTTTAAGCCTACTTGCGAGTAGCAAACCGCTTTTAAAAACAAACATGAGATGTTTCGTTCCAATTTAGGCGATCCAGTCTATACTTATATGTTGTGCGCATCACGTAGTAAATCTAGGCTAATAACCGGAATAAGAGCACATAATGTTTTCAAAACTTGATATCATGGTTAGTAGAGGCCGATCTTTGATCGGGCGAGCGAGGGTGCTCACGAAGTGACCTTCCCCAATCGTACCCAAGTTCCCGAGCCGAGGCAACTTTGGTGATGACGGACACGTGGCCTTAGGCACGGGTCAGGGTTTCCTAAATTCTCACAAAATAAATATTTAGGTGGCGACTCTGTATCTGGCAAAGCAGTCCATGTTTGGCACTTCTTTCAAAAAATCTGTTTTCAAAAACGATTTGCCGGATTTGGACTTTTTGATGATTCATCGGTCTTGCATTGCACTCTGCGAGATTAGATACAGGACCGTGACATTGAGTCCTGAACTGTAGCGAGCCCAAATGAACAAAACGGGATTTCCCTCCCTGGACGTTCGGGGACATCTACAAGATGGCATGAATGGTTGATTGTGAAAGAGAATTAGGCACAAAGCTTTGGAGGTCTATTTCAGCTCCCTCCATGTTTGTGTTCAGATTTTTGCAAATTTTGAAGGGATGAGAGAGAACTATAATTGTTTAAATTCAAATGGTCTGCTCCTAATCATTTATATGTAATTTAAGGAGACTAGAGACCAATTTTTTTGTTAGAGAAAATAGATGATTTTCCACGGTAAATCAATCGATGGAAATAAAAATAATACGGAAAAAGTAAATCAACAATTACACAAAAAAAATTACGTGGTTCCCTCAATGTGAGGTACATCTACGAGATTGCAATCCGATTCCACTATTAATCAAAAGTTTTCAAACGACTACAAACGAGACACGAATGGTCTCACAAACACCCTTACGTGAATTCTAAATAATTACAAATAAATAAGAGGGAAAATCTCACCAAATAGATGAATAAAAGTTTTCGAAACAGAACGTAGAAGACCGCAAATCTGAATCCAACTAGCACCTTCAAAGCAAAGTTGAAGTTGTCAAAATGCTCAAACAAAGCGAAGCAAAGCAAAATACACAGCCACTATACCAATGGAACCACCAATTGAACTTTTACAAAGCATTATGCTACCACACAAAACCAAAACCCACAAAAAATAATCACCAAGCACACAGCCCGAAAAGATCAATCAGTCGCTACCCTCTCTTTGGAAAAACAAAAACAATACTGATAAATATTGTTGATTCTTGGGCTTTTTATCAAAACTCTACTTCTTACCAAACAGATTATTAAATACTTATTGGGCCTCTAAAAGTCAGATATAATATATTTAAAATATATTATAACCAACACCAAACCAAATTAAATATTTTTAATAAACCAATTAGGTCCCATACTCCATTAAGGAGGTATACTCGACAATTCTCCTCCTACTGACTTAGACATTAACCATACTCGCCAAAGTTTGGCACTTCAAATGTTTGTCTCTCAATAAAGTTTTTGTCAACATATCCGAAATATTATCATCCATGTGAATCTTTTTGAGTTACAACAACTTCAAATCTAACACATTACAAATCCAATGAATGTGTTTCGATCTCGAATGAAAAGTGAAATTTTTACTCAAATGAATAGTACTTTGACTATCACAATAAAGTACATACCTCTCTTGCTTCAAACCTAACTCTTACACAAATTTCTTCAACCATAGTTCTTTCTTACAAGCTTCCGTAATGGCGATAAATTTAGCTTCGGTAGTTGAGAGAGCAACACATTTGTAATTTAGATTGCCATGCCACAGCCCCCCTGCAAATGTCATCAAATGTCCTGAAGCAGATTTTCTAGCATCAACGTCATCGACCATGTCAGAATCCGTGAACCCATTAAGCATCGGCTTACCATTCGCAAAACACAAATACACCTTCAAAGTCCTTCAAAGATACCTTAGAATCCATTTCACCGCTACCCATTATTCTGTACTTGGATTAGAGAGAAAACGGCTCACCACACCAACGGCGTGAACAATATCCGACCTTATCCAAACCGTGGCGTACATCAAAGAACCCATTGCTGAAGCATAAAGAATTTTCAGCATCTCTTCCTTGTCTTTCTCACTTGTAGAACATTGATTTGAACTAAGCTTGAAGTGGCCCACAAGTGGACAGCCAACTAGCTTTGCTTTATCCATGTTAAACCTCTTAAGAACTTTCTCAATGTAGCTTTCTTGAGACAATCAAAACAGTCCCTTTTTGCGATCACGAACAATTTTCATACCAAGTATTTGTTTTGTCGGCCTCAAATCTTTCATAGCAAAAGACTTACTTAACTCTAACTTCAACTTGTTAATCAAGGTAGAATCTTGACCCACAATTAACATGTCATCAACATAAAGCAAAAGAATCGTAAATTTACCATTCAGAAAATTTTTCACAAACACAATAGTCTGAAGTGGTTTTAGAAAAATCATTATTCATCATAAAATAGTCAAATTTTTTGTACCATTGCCGCGGTACTTGCTTGAGGCCGTACAAACTTTTTTTCAATTTGCAAACAAATTTCTCTTTCCCTTTTTCCACAAAACATTCCAGTTGTTCCATGTAAATTTCTTCTTCAAGATCTCCGTGAAGAAATGTGGTCTTCACATCAAGTTGCTCAACTTCAAGATTCATACTGGCGGCCATGCCAAGTACAACCCGAATAGAAGATATCTTCACAACCGGCAAGAAAATTTCATCAAAGTCAACACATTTCTTTTGTCTAAAGACTTTGACAACAAAATGTGCCTTGTACCTTAGATTCTTACCATCATCTTTCAATTTCAAGACCCACTTATTTTTCAAATTTTACTTCCCTTAGGTAACTTCACCAAATCATAAGTGTGGTTTTCAAGTAAAGAATTCATTTCCTCTTTCATGGCCTTTTTCCAATCACATTTCTTTGTAAGCTTAATTGCTTCTTGGTAGCTTTCAGGCTCCCCTTGATCTAATGTCAACACAAATTCATTGAGAGAATACTATTTCGAAGGTTGCCGGTCTCTTGTAGATTTCCTCAACTCAATTTGTAGTGGTGGTTCTTAAATTGGATGCATTTCCTCAATTTCAGGCTCAATTTCATTAGGATTAGCATCATCCACCACATCTTCAATAGGTGGCTACACATGTCCCCCATTTTCATTATCCACCGAAGACGAAGGAGATGGATCAATGTCAATGAGATCACTAGTTTTTTGCTCCGGTTGATCACCTTTGACAAAGTCTTCAATTGTTTGATTTTCAAGAAACACAACATTACGGCTTCGAATAACCATTGTCTTGACTTACTATCAAGTTTGGACTTTCATTCTTTGGAATGTGAACAAATGCCCGACAATCAAACACTGTAAAGTGCTCATAAGACACATCTTTGTCGGTCCAAACTCTTTCGGAAACATCACCATTCAAAGGATAGGAAAGAGAGAAGTTGATCACATCAACAGCGGTCCTCATTGCCTCACCCCAAAAAGATCTTGGCAATTTAGCATGTGAAAACTGATACCTTATTCTTTCTACAATGGTGTGGTTCATCCTCTTAGCAATGCCATTTTGATAAGGAGTCTTCTTAACTGTCTTTTGGTGCCGAATACCTTGGCCTTCATCAAATGGCCCAACGTGTTCACCACCATGGTCTATTCAGATGCATTTCAATTTTCACCATGTTTCTCTTTTAACCATGGCTTGAAAATGTTTAAACACATCTAGAACTTGATCTTTAGTTTTTAGTGCAAGAGCCCAAACTTTCCTTAAATAATCATTAATGAAAGTAACAAAATAAAGTACACTACTATGTGTTCTAACTTTCAAAGGACCACAAATATCTGAATGAATTAACTCCAAAATATTTTCTTTTCTAGAAGCAACATTTTTATGAAAATAAACTCTATGTTGTTTACCCGCCAAGCAATGAACACATGCTTTAAGATGCGCACCTTTCAAACCAAGTAGAAGCTCTTTCTTAAACAAAACTTATAGTCCTTTTTCACCCATGTGCCCAAGCCGCTTGTGCCACAATTCGGTAGAAGTATCATCCTCAAGTGCGTAAATAACACATTTACAAATTTTTCCTTGCATCGAATACAGTATGCGAGTCTTCTTGCACTTAGCCAACACCAAGAACCCTTTGTCAGCTTCCATTTTCCATTACTAAATTTGTTGTTGTCGCCTTCATAATCTAGCTTCCCAGTAGAGATCAAATTGAGGCGAATGTCGAGAACATGCCTCACATCTTTAAGCAATAGCTTGCAGCTCAAATTTATTTCCAAGCAAACATCACACATGCCAACAATCTTGGACATACCTTCATTACCCATTCGAACACAACCATAATCTCCTTTGGTATAGGAAGTAAAGAAATTGACCTGAGAAGTCACATGAAAAAAAGCATCGAAAGCAATCACCCAATTGCTCTCTTGGCCTACAAAATTGACACAATCATCTTCACAAACGACCATTAGATCACAATCGGTAGTAACCGCTGTTGTGTCTTCTTACTTCTTATCCATACTTTTGTTACGTCTTTTCTCCTTGTTCTTGAACTTTCGACATTCCAGCTTCATGTGCCCTTTCTCATGGCAATAATGGTACTCAATGTCTTTCTTTGAAAAAGAATCATCTCTCGATTTGTCACAGCTTTGATCGGGACCATGAGGAGTCTTACTTATCCCCCTTGTTTTGTTTCGACCTCTCACAACAAATGCCTCCGAATGAGAAGAACCCGCTAATTTTCTTTTAATTTCTTTATTTAACAAGCTACTAGTGACTTGACTCATTATGACAACTCCATCGAACGCTGAAGAACTAACCGTCACAATAAAAGTATCCCAACTTTCAAGTAAAAAACTAAATAGCATCAAAGTCTACAACACATCATCAAAAATAATTTTCATAGAAGCAAATTAGTTAATAATACTCTTTATTTCATTCAAATGTTCCGAGATGGGGCTGCCATCTTTATATTTTAAATTAACCAACTTATGAAATAGAAAAGCTTTATTTGTGGCTGATTTTCTGTCATAAAAAACCTTTAATTTTTTTCATAAATCATGTGTCAAAATTTCAATAGCAACATGATGAAACACACTGTCATTAATCCATTGACAGATAACACCAACGACTTTTCGATTAAACCTCTTTTATTCTTTATCTTTCATACCATCGGATTTTCCACTATAACCCTCAATAGGCCCATACAAATTTTTACAAAATAATATGTCCTCCATTTTAGTTTTCCAAGTTATCCAATTGCTTCCATTGATGCTAGACATACGACTCACATTCCCCTCCATTGATTTACACAAATAAATAAACCAAATAAATCGTAAGCTCTAATACCAGTTGTTGGGGAAAATAGATGATTTCCCACGAGTAAATCAATCAATGGAAATAAAAATAATACAGAAAAATTAAATCAACAACAACACAAGAATTTTTGCGTGGTTCTCTCAATGTGAGGTACGTCAACAGGACCGAAATCCGATTCCACTATTAACCAAGAGTTTTCAAACGAGACACAAATGATCTCACAAACCACCCTTAGGTGAATTCCAAATAATCACAAATAAATAAGAGGAAAGACCTCACTAAATAAATGAACAAAAGTTTTCAAAAAACAAAAACAATACTCATAAATATTGTTGACTCTTGGGTTTTTTATCAGAGCCCTAGCTGCACCAAACAGATTATTAAATACTCATTGGGCCTCCAAAAGTCATATATAATATATTATAACCAACACCAAACCAAATTAAATATTTTTAATAAACCAATTGGGTCTTATACTCCACTAAAGAGATATACTAAACATTTTAAAAAGTGTTAATTGGTAAAAAGTCCAATTCTTATGGAGTCATATGTTATTTAGTTTAAGGATTTTTTTATTTTTTTTTATTTTTTGGAGGGGGGAGGGGAGATGTGTGATGAGAACAAATAGGTGACAAGTGTACAAAAAGGTGGTGTTTGTTTTGAAGGATTAGGCCATGGGATTAGACTATTAGTCCGGATGGACTAATAGTCTGTTGTTTGGTGTTAAATTTTTGTTCCGGACTAATAGTCCCTCAATATTTATTGGATTATTGTATCCGGGGGGACGGGTGGGACAAAAATCATGGGATGAGTTATCTCATGGGATTAGCCAATGAAATTACATTTTTGACCCTTCAGTATTTAATATCTTTTTCTTCATCTTTTGCCCATTTGGGCTTTCACAACAGCTTCGTTATTTCACTACAGTAGAACTAGGGCCATTTTTTGTTGAACCTTTGCATCGAGTTCAAATCTGTAATCTCCGATCTTCATTCAGGTTTGAAACTCATTCTACATCTTTGATTTTGTTTGCTATTTATTTTTTATTTTCATTCTTTTTTTTCCAGATTTTTCCAGTTTACATCTTTGATTTTGAAACTCAAGTTCTTTTATTTTCATTCATTTTTATCAAGTTCTACATCATTGATTTTGAAACTCGTTCTCATTATTTATTTTTTTACTTTTTTTCTTTTTTTTTTAAATATATTCAATTCGATGTTCTGTGGCTAGTCTTGGTTTAGTGCTCTGTTTCATTTAGTTATGTATCTTTTATGTGCCTTGGGTCTATGGTAGATGGAAAGAAATTCTTGCAGTGCTTTTTGTTGCTTTGTTTTTTGTTTATAGAAAAAAATCTATGCTCTGTCCCTTCTTTTTTTTTTTTTTTTTTTTTTACAAAAGGAAAAAGTCTATGCTTTGTTTATAGAAACAAAAATCTGAGTGGCTTATCTTTACATGTATCTTGATACTTGATCAAGATCAATTTATGTTGTATGTACTCATATTGAAGATCAATCTATGTTGTGTTGTATGTACTCAATTTAATCAAATACTTAAGTGAACACAACATTGTCACCACCATTGCTAGAAAAACTTAGCCTGCCTTTTTTTTTAATCATAATTTTTCTATGAAAAATACCAAGCATAGAGAAATTTTGTACAGAAGCCTCATTCAGAATGATTCTATATATATATATGTATGTATATATTTTTAACAACATCCTGCAAGAAATTTATATTTGTACAACATTTTTCTATAGTTTACTTTTGGGCAAAGGATAGAGTTCTAGTCTCTTCTTTTTCCTTGAATATAAATAGATACACTCCTTTTGGCATGCTTGTGGTTGTTTTAACCTTGAAACATCCCTTTATGAATCCCTACCGTGCATTTATATATAACCATAATCAATTCATTGGTCAAACAATTTAACCATAAGATCTGGACAATTACCAAGTGCTTTTATTGAGGAACATAGAGCAATAGCATAACATTGTTTTTTAAGTATTAAAAGTTAACAATGGATGACTAATTTAACTACCAAGGGAAAGAATTAATTATAGTAAAAAACTGAAGGAATTAATTCATCGCTGTAGACACCCCATTTTTGACGGCCCTTCAAGACTTGGACATTCTTGCAGGTACATCCGATAACGAGTCTGATTACTCGTCGAGTGCTTGAAATCCTCAATGGAACGCCACAGCTTTGAGCCTTTCAAAACCTTGCATCCATTTTGTTTCATTTTTGGACCATGCCTTGGTCTTTCCCTCCTGCAATCTCTGGTGGCCTGCCGGCCATCCCTGGAGGCTGCCAGCCATCACTTCTTGTCTACCAGCCATTGATGTGCCTTGCCGGCCACCATTGATGGTCGGCCGGCCACCAGTGTTTTCTGCAGATATTTTATGCTAGCTGTTTGCACAGATGCTTGCATCTGTCCACACGTGGAGGGCTGGATCTCCTTGTATAGAATTCATGTTTTTATACATAGGACCCCCTCTCTCATGTTTGGGGTTAGAAGATTTCAAACTCAAAAATTTTCTCTTTCTCTCTCTCTCTCTCTCTCTAGATTTCTCTCTCTCTCTTGCAATTTTGTGCACACTTGCCTAGTTATATCACTCTTTTGCATACACATCCTTAACCAGAATTGATCACCTTTGAGTTGTGGTCCTTTAAGGTCTTGTTGGAGCTCTTGGAGGTGGTTTTGACTTGTATTGGTGCCTAAAGTTGTGCTTGGCTTCAAGAGGTATAACACTTATCTCTTAAATTTGTTTTAGTGCACATTTTTCTCTATCTTTTCCCACTGTTTTTGGGCCATTTTGTGAGCTATAAAAATCTCTGTTTTAATGGGCTAAAATTGGTGTTTTAAGCCATTTAAGGTTAGGTGGGTGTCTCACCCTTCTTTATTTCTTGCTTCTAAGGCTTTTGCACCTTTGTTTCCCATTTTCAAACCAACCTTTTTTGGGCCTTTAACCACTGAATTTCAGAGTATTTTCAGTGGCAAAGAACATGTTTTGAAGTCCAAAATTGGAGGGGTTAGCCTCCTCTCCTTATGTCTTGTTTGCTAACCTAGTTAATTCTATATGTTAGCATGATTTTCTAGCTTTTTGTAGCTATATTCCAACATATTTTTGCCTTTGTTTTAGACTGCTTTAGCTCTATTTTGGATTGTTTGGGTCAGTTGGGCCTTGTTTTGCATGGTTGTACTGTAAAGGTTCTCACAAGCTTGGTGTTTTACGCCATTAGACACCCCTTGTTTGAGTTAATTGCATGCTTTGATGTTGTTTTTGCACTTCATTTCAGCACTTATCATCTCTGCAACCTCCCTCATTTCTTGACTTTTTTAAATTTTTTTTAGGGATGTTTCAAACTTGGGATTCTTTAAGCTTGAGATTGAGGTCCATGCTTAATGGTTTAATCCTCTTTTGAGGGTTCATTACCAACGGCATTAAACTTCTCTCATGCCTTAAACTACCCCTTGTTTGACACTTCCTTCCCTTTAGAGGTCCTTAATTCACCTTTTGAACTTAATTGGATTAAGAAATGGTTGGTAAAGTTAAAATGAGCAATTGGAACTAAAAGTGAGTCAAGATAAGAATTTGGTTGTGTTTTTGATGTGTTCAATCGGACATTAATTGACACATATGAAATGATCCAAGTTTCCAAGGTCAACTTCTTCCCTTGATCTTTCATGAAACGGAGGAGGTTTGTGTCTCATTTTGCATTTATTGAGCTTGCACCTCTTGAGTCACAAGCCATCATGCAATGAAATTGCTTGAATTGGTGGTTTGTGGCTTAAGTTCACATTTTCTTGGATTTGTTCATGAAAAAAAGGGTGAGTTGTACAAACAATCTGTGAGAATGCCTTCCTTTTGCTCTACTTGTCTTCTGTTGCAGCAGGTGAAACAGTGCATCAGTGGCCGACAGGCCATCATCCATAGCTGACAGGTAGCCGACAGTGCACCATAGATAGCCAGCAGGCCACCTCCATGGCCGGCAGTCTCTACCAGTGGCGAGCTGGCCACTGATGCAAATCTTAGTAGAATTTTGGTAAGGCGGAGCAAAATGGTTCTAGAAGTGTTCAATTCTGCAAACAGAGGCTTCCGAGAGCAAAACGGAGATCTTTTCGGATGGTATGCGAACATGTGCGTCTTCTACTTCCTGAGGCAGAGTAGTGGCAGTGTAGTTAGAAACTTTAATTACTTAGTTTGCTCACATTTGTGTTGTAACTTAATTAGTTAGCTTACTAGTTAATTCATTCAAATGATGTAATAATTAGTTAATTAGTTTAGCTATTTATTTCGTTCGGTTTGTAATAATTAGCTTAATTAGCTTAGCCCTAATTAGTTGCTAGTTAGTTTAGTTTATTCATTCGAACTCTACTTCGTGAGAACAAAGTGTAATAATGTGCATATCTTCCAACCCCACATCTTTCTCCCTTTTATTTAATCGCTTACGATGGTTAGATTAGGGACATATTTCAATTAGCATACCTTATGCTTGCATCCATTCATCTTGTCTTGCATACACCGAGGCTCGGTTTATCATTCTAACTGCATTGTCGTTTCAATACTTCGTTGCATACATGTTTAACCGCATGCTATTTAAATTGCTTCATATGCCATATTAGTAGTCAAGCCTATTAGTTGCATTCTTTGCATGTGTTGCATTAGTCATTTGGCATAGTTAGAAAATCATGCATATTTTTCTAACTCATATCTTCTTAGTTTGGAGTACTAGGTGAGTTTTTAGTGCTTTAGCATACTTGCATGAGTGTGAGTGATTGCCATGTCTACCATGCTTGCCATGAGGCTAAATGCTTACTTGTTAAACTGTTTGAGTGTCTATGGATGAAGGCTTGTTGTTTGAATTGAAATGATTCAATAAATGTAAGTTTTAAGCCCACTTTGTTGAGTGGCATATTTGCAAACTTTAAGCCCACTTGAAGTGGCAAATTCAAACCCTTTTCGCAAAACAAACATGAAGTTGAATTGTTCCAACTGGAGCAAATTAGTCTATACTTGCTTATGCGCATCACATAGTAAAGCTAGCTTAATAACCCGAACAAGAGCACATAATGTTTATAAAAAAATCATATCATGATTAGTAGAGGCCGATCTTTGATCGGGCGAGCAGGGGTGTTCAATTCATGACCTTCCCCTCTCGTACCTAAGTTACTGAGCCGAGGCAACTTTTGTGATGACGGACACGTAGCCTTTGGAATGAGTTATGGGTTTCCTAAATTTCTCCAAAAAAAATAAATTTAGGTGGCGACTCTGTATCTGGCGAAGCAGTCCAATTTTGGCATTTTTGATCCAAAAATTGATTTTCCAAAAGATTTGCCGGATTTGGATTCTTTGGTGTTTATCAATTTCACATTGCACTTGTGAGATTAGATTTAGAACCATGGGAGTCTGAACTGTAGGGCTTCTTTCGAGTTTCTGAGAGGGGACGCGAAAAAGCCGAGCTACACTCGCATACCTGATGTACACTAGTGTTATAAACTCTACCAACTATGGTGCTTCAACTTCACAATTGTTTCATACCACCTCTACCTCGACCCATCTGACAAGGTCATTAAAATAGTTATATATTTTGACAATCATTTTTGTTTGTGACTAATAACTAGATCAGATGGATTGTGTGTTTTGAGAAGAATTGATGACCAAACATGGCATTGCATAGAGAGGGAGGGCTCTAAATTGAGACCCCTAAATTTAGAGCATGGTAGAACATTTTAAGCACAGCTTTTACACTAAAGATTGAACCTGCATTCCTCATAGTAATAATTTGAGTAATTGTTTTGTGGTTTCAAAATGTCGTGTCAGCTTTCAAGCCACTCATTCGATCACATAAGACTATTCTATTGAGATAGGTCTCGACAAGGTGACACTTAGTTTGTTTTAAAAAAATTGATAGAAATTGAAAACATTTTTTTATGGATTGTAAACATCTATTGAGTGTAATTAATTGTTCTATTGTTCTATTGTTCATATTTTTTTAATTTTTGTGGATTGTAAACATCTGTTGAGTGTAATTAATTGTTTACTAATTGTTTATGATTTTCCGTTATGTTTTCTCCTTTACTTAATTTATTTGTAATTTTAAATATTTTCTTGTAAATAGAGGTGGATCAGAATAGCAATGATTTTGATGATGAGAATAACAATGAGCTTGAATTATATGTACTGTTGCAAATTGTGATGCAAGAACTACATGCCTTATGCGCCGTAGCTTTTGTTATCATTAAGGTTGTTTTGAAGAGGTATTTATCTAATTATCGCCATAACCTTATTAAAGGGCCCAATCGATTGCAAAAACAAATGGACCATATTAACCATTTAGTGAGAGAAAGTGACATAACATATGTTGAACAACTTCGTATGGATCGGGTTCTTTTATGACCTTGTGCAATATGGTTCATACAATAGGCGGGTTAGGGCATTCAAAATATGTCACTTTAGAAGGGAAGGTGGCCTTCTTCCTCTTTATCTTGGCACAACACTGGAAAATACGAAATGTTAAGTTCAATTTCTATAGGTCTGGAGAGACAGTTAGTCGATATTTCAATGATGTCTTAAAGGCTGTGTTGCATCTGCAAGCCAATTTACTCGTCACACCAAATCCTATAACTGAAGCAAGCACCAATCCAAGGTGGAATTGCTTCCAGGTAATGGATTTGTAAAAATTTGGTAACATTGCATTACCTTTTTTTTTTTATTTCTTTTATTAAATCTTTTTTACCAAAAACAAAAATCATAACTATTATAATGTCTATTGAATTGGTTTGTTTAGAATTGTCTTGGAGCACTCGATAGCACCTATATTAAAGTTAGTGTACCTGTGGTTCATCAAGCAAGGTATAGGACAAGAAAAAGAGAGATTGCTACTAATGTTTTGGGAGTTTGCTCCTAAGACATGAATTTCATATATGTGTTGCCGGGGTGGGAAGGGTCAGCGGCCGACTCTAGGGTTTTGAGAGATGCAATCAATCAACCCAATGGCTTAAGGATCCTAAATGGTAATACAAAAGTACTTATTTTGTCTCAAATTCAAGAATAATAATTTAATTTAATGTATAACTGTAGACATCCCCGAACGTCCCGGGAGGGAAATCCCGTTTTGTTCATTTGGGCTCACTACAGTTCAGGACTCAATGTCACGGTCCTGTATCTAATCTCGCAGAGTGCAATGCAAGACCAATGAATCATCAAAGAGTCCAAATCCGGCAAATCGTTTTTGAAAACAGATTTTTTTGAAAGAAGTGCCAAACATAGATTGCTTTGCCAGATATAGAGTCGCCACCTAAATATTTATTTTGGGGGAATTTAGGAAACCCTGACTCGTGCCTAAGGCCACGTGTCCGTCATCACCAAAGTTGCCTCGGCTTGGGAACTTGGGTACGATTGGGGAAGGTCACTTCGTGAGCACCCCCGCTTGCCCGATCAAAGATCGGCCTTTACTAACCATGATATCGAGTTTTGAAAACATTATGTGCTTTTATCCCGGTTATTAGCCTAGAATTACTATGTGATGCGCGCAACATACAAGTATAGACTGGATCGACTGAATTGGAACAAAACATCTCATGTTTGTTTTTGAAAGCGGTTTGCTACTCGTAAGTAGGCTAAAATGTGGATTTGCCACCCTTATGTGGGCTTAGAAAACATGATTTTGCCACTCTCAAGTGGGCTTAAAACTCGCAGTCGATAAATTGTTCCAATCCAAATAACCTAACATTCACCCACAGGCATTCAGGCAGTTATATCATATAAACACATAGCCTCATGGTAAGCATGCTATCATGGCAATCACTCACACACATGCAAGGATGCTAAAGCATAAGCACTTACCGAGTACTCCAAGCCAAAACAGAAGCTATGTTAGAAATCCATGCATGATCCTAGCTATGCTGAAATGCCTAATGCAACACAAGCAGGAATGCAATTAAAATAGGCTCGGCTATTCTAAGATGGCATATGATGATGCTACAACTAGCACGTATTCAACTTGAAATTGAAATACAATGCAGTTAGTATGATGCGCCGAGCCCGGTGCATGCAAGACAGATGAATGGATGCAAACATGCGAGCATAAGTATGCTAATTGAAACATGCCCTAAACTAACCATCATAAGCTGGTAAATAAAAGGGAGAAAGACGTGGGGTTGGAAGACATACATCACACACGCACACTTATTACAATTCCCTCGCTCGGAGGGTTCGAATAAATAATACAGTCTGAATAAATAATTAACTACTCTAGCTAATTAAATATTACAAAACCCTAATTAATTAACAAATTAACTAGGAAAGCGAATAAACTAGCATGCAAACTATAAAATGGACTGCCTCAGCTCTTGTTCGAATGATGAAAGATGCATGCGTGCTCGGGTCGCTTTGTCAGGAAATTCCTTGCGATGCCCCGATTTGCCTCTGTTTTGCAATTGGTCCTAGAACACTGTATAAAACTTCCGAAGGCTGCTGACTAGTTTTGCTGCTGGATTCCGATTTGCTGCAACAGAGAGCAAGAAAGGGGCATGGCAAAGTATTTTCAACACGTGTGTGCATGACCACTTCCCCGTCATTGCACAAGCTCTAGGGAGTGTAGACCTCGATCCTCGTACCACCAATCACGCATCTCGATGCATGATGGCCGAGGAGTCGAGTTGCACGACTCAATGTGAAATGAATGCACATATAAGCATAACAAGGCCTAAACTCCATCATGTGTAATCCAGAGTGTCGGCGACTGGGAATTGAGACACGTTTCGTCACTTGGAGTACGAAACGTCCCTCGTTTCCCATGTTTGGACTAACCCTACTCCAAACACAAAGCGATGAGATGGCATACACAATGCGACTAACATGCAACCTAGCATACGCAATGCTATGGGCTAAAATGGCATACACAATGCACGTGACATAACATGACATACACAATGCACTTACGAAGACTATCATGCGCACATGAACTAAATGGCATATACAAATGCAAGATGGACTTACACCAATATGAGTGGACCTCAGCCACACTCACATCAGTGCCATATGATGAAAATGAGACAACCGAAATACATGCAAGCATGCACGAATGCAATGGACCGATCCAAAGGCACAACATGCAACTCTAACTAAGCATGGAAAATGATGAAATATGGCATACAAGCATACATTTTCAGCTCTGAAACATGATGTACAATGGTCCCGAATCATGCAAATATGTCACCCAATGCATGCTAGATGGCCCGAGTATCGAAACTAGTGAAGCGGATTACACTAGAGGTACACAAAGCAATGCACAAATGAAAAAACCGACCCCAAACAGACCCTAGGCAGGTCCAAGACAGTAGGGAAATGCCTAAAATGATGGCTCAACATGCATAGAAATGAGGCTCACGCAATGGTTCGAAAACGAGGCATTTATGCACAACTCTCAAACACATTTAAAGAGTGGAAAATATGAGAATATGGCATTCATATAAGCTCTGAAATATGATATGCAATGGCCCTAAAACATGAAAACACCTCAATATATGCATGCAATAGACCTCAAAACTCAAAGCTAGGCATGGATATTGAACTACAAGCATGCAAAACAGGCATCATTCGACCATGAGACCCAAAAACAGAGCTAAGGCAGTCCAAAAGATGCATAAGATTAGTTTAAGGCATGGCCAAAAAAAGTGCTAGAATCAAGGGCCAACATAGCATGCAACGCAAGCTAGTAAAGAGGATTTGCACTACAAGTATATGAGGCAATCAAGTAGCCACCAAACCAACAAAATTCAGAAGTATGACATGCCAAATAAACCCCAAAAACCTACTGAAACATGGTCTACGCATGCAAGAATGATGGGCTCCTTTGATGGGCTATAAAGAGGGTTGTTCTACACATGCATGATGGACACCGACAATGGCAAAACCACCTCTGCAAAGAGGTTATGAAAGCCCTAAAACTCTCTAAAAAGGGCCTGAAATGAGGCTAGAAAGCATACAAGTAAAGGCTCCTTTGAAAGGCCATGAAGAGGGTTACTCTACACATGCAAGAGAGACACTTTATATGGAAAAACTACCTCTGGACAGAGTTTATGCAGGTCATAAAACTCACAAATAATGGCCTGAAACATGGCTTGAAAACATGCAAATAGGGGCTCCCTTGTAAGGCCAAGAAAGCTAGTAAACAAGACAAGGGGTGAGAGGGTCACCCCTCTCTGATTTTGATGCTCAAAAACACATAATAACCACTAAAAATCCGCTAGATTTCAATGGTCAAAAGGGCCAACAAATCTCAACACAAAGGCCCTAAGGCATAGCTCAAAACAAGATGGAATGAAGCATGCGAGGGGATAGATGACCCCCAACAGAAAAAAGACCTTAAACAAACATGTTAAGAAGCTCAAAATAAGACTTTTTTTAGTTTATGACAAAGCCCAAATATGCTTGAAAATGGAGCTAAGATATGAAGCAAAATAATGTCAAAAAGAGGGAAAGAAGTGTTACCCTTGAAGCTCAGCAACTCCAGCAGCTTTGAGACCAAAAACTCAGACCTTAGGACCTCTCAAGACCTTCCAAGAAGCTGAGGTTGGTGTTGGAGGTGTTAGGCTAAGAGGTGTAGTGGAAATGGGCCAAGAACAAAGGTCTTTGGAGTTTGAAATAGAGAGATATAGGGAAAGGTGTATGTATGCCTCAAACCAGGTTCTAAACCCTTGCTAATGAGGGAGAGGGTCTCTCTTATAGCCAAAGAGGTCTAAAGCTTCTCTTGGAAGCTTGGAAGCAAGATTAAACATCCTCCATACACGTATATGAGGAGTGCAGCAATTCCCTCCAGGCACAGCTGCAACTCAACTCAGGAAGACAAAACAGGAGGGAGTAGGCCAACAGTTCAAGTGGTCGGCCGACCAGGCCAGGTGGTCGGCCAGCCACTTTTTGTGGTTGGCCAGCCAGGTCAAAGGTCCAACTCAAAAATAGGTGGTGGCAGCCCATATGGTGGTCTCCCAGGTGAATACAATAATGTGGTGATATGGGAGACCAGTAATTGTGGCCCAAAAGTGAGGGAGACCAATTCCCGACAAGAAAACTGGCTGGAGGAGAGAGAAAAGGATCTCAAGGAGAAAGTTGGTCTCCAAGGGTAATTGGTGGTCTCCACACTGAAACAAAGCCAGTGGTATGGTGGGAGACCAGTAAATATGGCTCAAAAGTGAGGGAGACCAGCTCTCTAACAAGAAAACCGGGCGGCGAAGAGAAAGGTGGTCTCCCACCCTTGTACCACCTTCCTAACAATGAAAATAGGGTCCATGCCAAAAATGAACCCACACCGATGCAAAACGAGGGTTCGGGGGTCAAAACGCGCAGCCGGGTACCCCGAAAACTGACTATCAAGCACCGGAAGTGGCGTGCGACCATGAAGGTGGTCTCTCGGGCCACAGTGTCCCTCTAGGGAGAGGAAACAAGGTGTGTGCCAAAAACCGGAGCAAACGGAGAAAGTGAAGCGGTCCCGAACCGAGGCGCATGACTGACGACTCCGAAAACCAGAAACCGGTCTCCAAACGAGAACAATGTCTTACGACCACGAAACGTAGCCTACGGCCATTGAGAGATAGTCTACGATACCTCTCCCTCCCTTCGGGAAGAGAAAACGAAACCTGGTTCGCAAACCGAGGCGAAGCACAAAAGAGTCCCGAAGTCCGGAGGCAAGGCTCTCAGTCGAGACTCTGTAACCTCAGAACGAGCACAATATGCACCATCACCGAGCGCTCAGTCGATGACGTCCGAGTCTTAAGGTCGGTCAAAAATGGAGTGTCTACAGTTGCCCTTCTTTGACAGAACTCGGAAGTTATAAGTGACGGGAGTGAATGTCAAAGCCCAGAGACGACCCATTTTTGACAACACCGAAGACTTAGACAAACAGGCGAGATAAACAAAGATGTGTCCGCAGGCAGGGGGCAAAATGCAAAATGATATGCAAGAAGATTTTGATAATTGGACTTATACGCTACGCGAAGCCGATTTGAAAATTGGACTTCTACGCTACGCGATGCCGGTTTGATAATTGAACTTATATGCTTTCGCGAAGCCAGTTTGGAAATTGGACTTATACGCTACGCGAAGCCGGTTTGAAAATTGGACTTATACGCTACGCGAAGCCGATTTGAAAATTCAGAATTTATGCAATGCAATGTAATGAAACAATGCAAATGATATGCAATGCATTTGAGATGATCAAACCACAAGCAGTATAAAACCACACAAATATCATAAAGATAATGGAGATGCAAAATCCGTCTACCATAGAAAAGGTGTCGACACCCTCAAACCACAATCCCATCAGTGGAATAGGCTTGTACACATGCAGAACTATGTGTATGTACACGGAACACAAGATACAAGTAATTGGGTGGCATGATATAAGTGAGGAATGATCTGCTGAGGAAAGATCATGATCCTAAATGCTGGATGCAACACACTACACTACAATGCAATGAATGCAATGGATAAGGCGCGCGGCCAAACCGTATCTTGCCTAGGAAAGGCATGGACACAAACAAACCACGTCTAACATGGAAATGGTGCTGTCACCCTCAAACCACAATTCCCTCAGTGGAATAGGTGCGTACACATAATCACATAACCATGCTTTGACGTGAAAAGTATGGGTGCATGCCAGACCAAGCTTAATATGGAAAGGCGCAAGCGACAGATGGGCAATGTGGCTGAATGCAACAAACTACAATGTAATATATTCTATATGCCATGGATGGAGTGGATAAGGCGCGCGGCCAAACCATATTTTGCCTGGGAAAGGCATGGACACAAACAAACCGCGTTTAACACAGAAATGGTGCCGTCACCCTCAAACCACAATCCCCTTAGTGAAATAGGTGCGTACGCATAATCACATAACCATGTTTTGACGCGAAAAGTATAGGCACATGCCAGACTAAGCTTAACATGAAAAGGCACAGGCGATACAATGGATATGCAGTAGATGCATGCGATAGATGCTATATGCAACGTAATGTAGTAACTAAAATACAACGTAATAACTAGGAAGTGAAGGTACCTTACAGGGGCAATTGGCAAATGACTTACCTCATGCTGCTGGGGATCTTTCGCTTCTTCTTGGTTGAACCGCAGGTACTACTTTTCTCCCTGACTATGGTCACAGCTTTCCCTATTCTCCAACAGGGTGACAGACTAGGTTGGTTCAGTATCCAGAATTGAGGCGCATACACATGCTATCTCAATCTATGGGGTTGCCATATAGATTTCAAGCCGAGGATATACCCCTGGGTATTTAAACCAGACTTTAGACTCGGAAATCCCGAACCTTTGCATTCTAGGCATGAGCCATTCGAACTCTAGTTTCCACCGTCTCAGTTGGTCTCCTAGGAACTCACCGCAAACACAGGCAGGTGGCTATACCAGACCACTAGAAGTCGTTTGGGCATGACAAACACCAAAGGAATTGCACCTTTAGAGGATTTAAGGTCTCCTAGACCAAAGAGTGCACAAGACAGTGCGAATGAAGATGCAGGATTTAAGGTCTCCTAGACCAGAGGATTTAAGGTCTCCCAGACCAGATGAGTGCACAAGACAGTGCGATGCGCAAAATAGCGCGAATGAAATGCAATGCACTAACAAGTGCAAGTAAGGTGCGCAAGATAGCACGATGCAATGCATGCAAAATGCAATGGTGAATGCAAAGGGGAAAATACTCCAATCATGCTGGAATCATGAAAGGAGGAAAAACAAACAATCAGGCGCGCATACGACGCAACCTAAGTCAAATTCCAAACACGCTAAAATCGTGAGAGGAGGTCCAACAACCCGCCCAGGCGTGTATCAACACAACCTGAGATAAAACCCGCCCAGGCCCGCACATCAGGCATCCTGAGATAAATTCCAAACACGCTGAAATCGTGTAAGGAACGGGACACTCAAACCACGCTGAAATCATGAGAGGAGGTCCAAAAACCGCCCAGCGCGTCTACAACGCAACCTGGGATAAATTCCAAACACGCTAAAATCGTGTGAGGAAAGGGACACTCAAACCACGCTAGAATCGTGAGAGGAGGTCCAACAACCCGCCCAGCGCGTCTACAATGCAACTTGGGATAAATTCCAAACACGCTGAAATCGCGTAAGGAATGGGACACTCAAACCACGCTGAAATCGTGAGAGGAGGTCCAACAAACTATCAGGTGCGTGCTCGGCGCCACCTGAGAAAAGTCCCAGAGGACATCGATCCTAAACGCAGCTCGGCGTAAAAGGATAAATGGTACAAGACAACAAAAGATGCAAATAAGCGCAATAAGTGCGATGATACAGTACATGTTATAAGCAAAGTAGAGCATGATGTTTAGGCAATGCAATAAGCAAAGCGGCACTTTAGAAAGCACCTCATGGAGTGAGTAGCGGTAAACCGCTTTACTCTGACGGGGAATGGTACTCATGGAGAGCACTTCTGATTGCCATTCTGGCTTGAAACAGTCAACACAGTATTCTGTTCACTTTGAACACACAGCTCGTATCAGCACACTGCTTATTCTGAACACGCAGCTCATAACACAATATTCTGTTTATTTGGCACACAGCTCATACAAGACATTGCTCATTCTGAATATACGGGATGCAATGACGGAACTTGCAGAAGTTGAAACAACTCAGATGCCGACATTTTCCCTCTTTTCTTTTGCTTTGCAACCTGGAACTTTCATAGTTTCAGATGGGTCCCTTTTTTACTGTTCTCATATGACCTGGTTGAACCTGCGGTTTTATGAAAGAACAAATTCTGTTTTGCACAAATTTGGAGAATGGCACGGCACTCTGAACACAAACAATTTTTTCAAAGTGAGAGGAGTTCTCATTGGTATCGACCCTACAACTGACCATAGTCAAAACGACTCAACAATGGAAAAAAAGGTAAATAAACAAAACACAAACACAGACACTTGAAACGACTCAAACAAGAATCGAGACAAACAAAAACAAGAGACACGACACTCAGACATATCCCAATGGCGAGGACTCTCAGTTTGCGAGGGCAGTTTTTCAAGTATTGTTTCCTACCTTTCTTATTTGTAATTCTCACATCACTCGACCCTCAGGCTCTGTTTTTTCTGAAAAAGCCCTTTCCTCACTTTTTTCTCTCAGCACACCTCTCTATTCTTCATCTCTCATTTTTTTACCCTCCCCTGGGTGGTTGATGGATAAACAGGAAATTGTGGGTTCATGCCTAATTATCAGCTCGCGGCTATTTCCTTCGGTGACGTTTAGTCGATGCCCTGGATGAGGGAGTGGAGTATCTTGATCCATTCCAATTCGTGCTTCGCACTTGGCTTGATACCTCGCTGCTTGGAGGATGAGAGAGCTTTCAGCCCTTTGTTGTTAGCTTCAGTTGTGCCCTTTTCTGGCAGGTAGAGTGCCCTTTTTGGCAAGTACGTTGACAATGGGGAAAAGACAGAACACTGACTTAACTGTGCCCCTAGTTTCATTTGACCATTTTTGTTTTTTGCTTCTGCTAAAACAATTTTAACCAAAATGAGAGTTAGATTAACACGCTTGTTCGATTTTCTGATTTGAAATCATGCAAGTCAGGTTATGAGCACTGAAAATTTTCCTTTTTGGGTCAAGAAATGGTCCAGTTTTAGAAAAAGGAATAATTTTTGAGAGAATTAGTCACCTCATTAAAAATTCTTAAAAACTATTTTTGCAAATGGCACTGCTCGACCAACGCAGAATTTACTCTTGAGATACACAACCTCAGATCCAAAACAATGGAAAACTGCCCCTTTGTCCGAAGGATACCGCATGGCAACGGAAAGTTATCCTTGTTTGAATAGCACCACGGCACACTGTATGGCAACGGAAAGTTGCCCCTTGTTTGAATAGCATCGCAGCACATGGCAACCAGTCCTCACTAGCGCCGCAGCACATGGCAACCAGTCCTCACAGTGACAATTACAACCAAATTCTTGGATACAGAGAAGACAAAGATAACCAGAACCATCACCTGGACACAGTCGGATTTGAAGTGTTTTACGGCTGGACTTCAGAGTGAAGTTGCCCACGTATCCCAAAGATGGGAATCAAGCCTTACGTAGTTCGGGGTCGGGTTCACTCGAGTATTTAACCTCTCCTTTTGCGCTCTAACTTTTGCCAAGGCTGCCCTTCCGGGTTTTCAACCTTGCGAGCTCTGTTCTTCTTTTCTTTTCATTTCTTTTCTTCTTTTTTATCTTTTCTTTTATTTTCTTCATTTTTTTCTTTTCTTTTCTTCATTCTTTGCATTTTTCTTTTTTTTCTTTTTCTTTTTTGTTTTTTTCTTTTTCTTGCTCTAACTTTTGCCTGGGTCGCCCTTCGGGTTTTCGGCCATCGAGCCTCTCAAGGGTAAAAGTGTAGCTTGTCCATGTCAAATGGTTTTGAGATCCTGAAGTCATCTGAATTTAGGAGAATGGCTGTTGTTTGCTGATGATGCAGGAGTCCATCCAAAGGGGGCTGAATCTGCCCTAGTGTTGTGGGTAGGAACTAGTTATCCTTCAGCAATACTTTCTTCTTTCCTCCCTTCTGGGATTTGGCATTCTTGCCGATCTTTGTTAGCTTGAGAAACATCCCAATTTTTTGACTCTTCGAGCACATCTGACATTTTGCCCCTAGTTCGAGGGCTTTTGATCTAGCTTCACAAGCTTCCTTTTGATTATTTCTGACCTCCTTGCCCCTAGTTCATGGGCTACTTCAAATCTGGCTACACAGGCTCACATTGTAGTTGACCGTTGAACATTCTGAATTTCAAGTTCAAGGTTTGAAAGTGGGGGGTCGAGTCTCGGGGAGAGCGATCCTAAGCTACACAATCTCAAGAGGATTCCCACAAGTCTTCCTAGGACTGCGCAAAACATTTTTTTGAAATCTTTTAAGAAGCGACTAATCATCGCGCTGAAGATAGTGTGGAACTATATCTGGATCAAGCCAAAGTCTTCTCAGTACTCACATTAACAAACATGATTCATTCATTAAGGGCTTAGCACGCCTCTCTTTCTCTCAGTTGATCAAATTTTGCAAATCCCGAGGAATTCCTTCCTCTTTGTTTTCATCAAATGTTCAAAAAGTTTTGAAAAATTAGGTCAATATAATGAGTTTGAGGCACAGAAAAGTAGGCGAAAAGTACTGCCGTTTCATTCAAATTTCTGGCACAACTGCACAAGGCAGAAGCAAGCACAAAAAGCATGAAAGACCACTGCTGTTCATTCAAATCTATTGGATTACTGGTTCCAAGCAGAAAAGACTCAAAAGAAAACGAAAAGACAAACACAAAAACAAGTGATGTCCGAGGTAACACCCCCGAAATCACCTGACTTCAACAAAACAGGACTGACTCGGTACAACCAGACAGACCCTACTGACTTAACATGAAAGACTGACTCAATACAAAACGACAGACTGACCCAATACCTAGTCAGAAAGCACAAAGCTAGCACTCGCAAATGCTCAAAAAATGCGTGCATTCCCACGTCTGGAGTAAATCGAGCACCACCGCAGCTGGTTCATCCCCGATCACATGGTCACATTATCTCCCAAGTTCACGATCAGCGCTGATAGACTTTGTAGGACCTGACGCGACGATGACCTTTTTAATCAATCGATTTGTATTTCATGGTGAAACGAAGACACATGTCAGTGTCATGGCCAGCTTGTTAATGAAAGACATAGTACTTCGCCGGGTGTGGGAGAGAGGAAGTTTATTCAGTATGGCCGGTCAAGGGCTTCAGATGCCCTTTTCATCAGGACCCTCAGGGCCGTTGACAGAGACATGTCTAGTGGAGTGAACGCCCTTTGGCCCCGAGGTAGGTATTTGGCAGGTGTGAACTGGTTATGTTGGAGTACCGGCGAAGGGGTCGGTAGGTGCTGACTTTTGATGATCTCTTCCGAGTGAGGATTGGAGCTGAAAGGGGTTTCTGGTACAAATCTCTTGTCTCGACTTGCCCCTTGATTCAGACTGCCCCAACTTGAGTGGCAAAAGTATCATCCACAGTTTTTTGCAACCACTGCAAGCACTGTTGTTTGTTTAGTCCTTCGGCCTTCAAACCTCAACAGCCCGTTGAAGGTGTTCATGGGGACCAATGCTTGCACACCTATTCTTACCACCTGCTTCCCTTGCCAAGGGTTTGGCTTTCTTCAAATGCAACTAGTCCCAAGATTGGGGAGCTTTTGTCATGAAATTCCGGTATGGATTGTGGTCGATGAGGGAGCCAATGTCCCGGAGGCCAGATCTGTCACAGTTCTTTGAAGATCTTCAATCATTCTCATCAACTCAGAAGTAGTGGGCTCACAGGTTTGAGATGATTGGGGTCTAGTGCATCCATCATGCATAAGTCCATGCTTTCTAGAATGACACCTTAAGCTTGGTAGATGGGCCGGGGTGATGTATATGCTGGGTCGAAGGTGGATGGTAGTGTATGGATGAGGTTGAGGTGGGGAGGTGACGAGTCAGTACTAACCTGAGGTCCTTTGGGTGGAGCTAGGGTCTCTTCATCAATAAGATCCTGAATCTTATGATGGAGGCGGATGCAACGGTTCGTATCATGACCGTGTTGTTGATGATAGACACAGTATTTAGCTGGGTCATATCTTGGTAGAAGAGGATTTGGAAGGGGTTGGGGTTCTAGGAGTTCTAGGTGCCCTTCTTCTCGCAGCTTTTTCAAAGCTTGAGAGAGACTCATGTAAAGAGATGGAATTTTCGGGCTTGGGCCGATTTGAAGTGGCGGTTTTTTGGCCATTGAGGGAAGTGGTGATAGAGTCTACTTTGAGCATTTCACACTGCACTACCATCAGTAGTAGCATTGGAACTGCGAGCAACATTTCTCTTCAACGACTCATTATCTTCTGCAAAGATCCCTTGTCGGATGGCATCCTCGATTTGAACCCCCATTCCATGAAGGTCTGGAAAGGTAAACAGTGGTAGTACGATCATTTTCTGCAACAACATGCCATGTAAATTCTGAACAATCATCCTGATCTGATCTTTGTCAGAAGGCCTTGTAGTCATCATTGAGGCCTTTGCTCTCCATCTCGTCACGAACTCTGAGAAACCCTCCTTTGGTTCTTGGCGGGTGACTTCGAGATCACGAGTTGTGACCTCGATCTGTGTGTTGTAGGAGTATTGAGCAATAAAGGCCTCAGCCAGCTCTTCCCAGTTCCGTTTCACAGAGTCCTCCAATTTCGCATACCAGATTGCGGCTATCCCAGACATGGTTCGGCCAAAGAGAGACAACTTCTGAGCTGTGGTCAAACCCATTGGCCTCAAGATATCAGAAAACAGGTGGAGGTGCACCCTTGGGTCTCCAGAGCCGTCAAAGCGATCGATATGCGGCATTTTGAATCTATCCGGCAGCGTCACAGCTGCATCGGTATACCCATCCTCGATGTCCGGGATGGACTTTACTCCCTGAGATTTCTTGAACATCTTTTCAAGATTGCTCAACTTCAACGCTGCATGGTCTATCTCGAACTCAAAGGGAGAGTCCGGTAGGTTGATTAGTGCTTTAGACAGCTGGGGTAAGATTGTGGGCAGAGCCGGCCCCGTCGAAATTTCCGTACCTTCCTGGACATTTGGTGTCTCCCCAGGTGCTGGAGCTCCTGGTGGGGGAGGAGCTTGATGCAAAGCAGATGCTCCGTTTTGCTGTTGCAGCCTAGTGATTAGCTCAGCCTGTTGGGCCATGATCGCAGCCTGCTATTTGGAAAATTCCTTCTGGCGGGCAGCGTCTTGCTACATGAGTTTCATACTTTCTTGGAGTTGACGCATCATTTCCTCCATCCCTGCCATGTTCTACTGTTCTGGCTGACTGACTGGTATATCTATCTCTATGATAAAAACTGAGGCCTCAGCCTGACTGTTCACTGGTGGGGTGGATAAGGGCCACTGATTTGGTAACTGCTAAACTGGTGATCTGTGCCTGACTGGCCCTTTTACCTTGCCTCTGGCAAAGGAACACTGATTGCCCTTGAATTGAATCTCTGACCCGACAAAGTCTATCAACACAAGTCCAATGAATCTGGGGGATCTCAGAGCCTTCTGAAGCTATGGTTCCAAGACTACCCTAGCAAAAGAGAAAACAGACAGCATCTCAGCCCAATTTCACCAGAACAGATTTGAGCATAGCTGAATGACTGCACTCGTTACTGATTTCTGCCCCAAAATTCTACCTCAAATCTGATACCCTCGGGTAAAACTGATTCCCCAAATAGTGATGCCCGCAGGCCTGATACCCAAACTGAAACTGATACATGCATTCCTGTAGAGACGCACTCTAAAAGCACATAGCAAAAATGAGAGCCAAAACACCCCTATGGTGGGGTAGGTTTCCCTGTCCTATTTTGTCAGGAGCTAGGGTTTCACTACGCACGTAGCGGTTTCAAACAACCTAAATCGGGTAAGCAACCTGTCCTAGTTTGGAATGGTCACTATGGATTCCGAATATGCACTAGGTCGAATGGTCAAAAAGGGTGCCCCGGTAAAACCAGGGTTTGTGTTCCGTCGTGGCAGAGCCCGCAACGGTCAGCCTTATGGCACGCTTCTCAAAGCGGCCTCCGGCAAACCGTTCAGAATAGCATACGGCAAACACGGTGTCCTAGGCGCACCAATGAATGCAATGCAAAGAAACACATAAGTGTAGTCAAAACATATATCATGAGTTCGAGTCAAGTTCTCTAAGTCCCCAGCAGAGTCGCCAGAAACTGTAGACGTCCCCGAACGTCCCGGGAGGGAAATCCCGTTTTGTTCATTGGGCTCACTACAGTTCAGGACTCAATGTCACGGTCCTGTATCTAATCTTGCAGAGTGCAATGCAAGACCGATGAATCATCAAAGAGTCCAAATCGGCAAATCTTTTTGAAAATAGATTTTTTGAAAGAAGTGCCAAACATGGACTGCTTTGCCAGATACAGAGTCGCCACCTAAATATTTATTTTGGGGGAATTTAGGAAACCCTGACTCGTGCCTAAGGCCACGTGTCCGTCATCACCAAAGTTGCCTCGGCTCGGGAACTTGGGTACGATTGGGGAAGGTCACTTCGTGAGCACCCCCGCTCGCCGATCAAAGATCGGCCTCTACTAACCATGATATCGAGTTTTGAAAACATTATGTGCTCTTATCCCGGTTATTAGCCTAGAATTACTATGTGATGCGCGCAGCATACAAGTATAGACTGGATCGACTGAATTGGAACAAAACATCTCATGTTTGTTTTTGAAAGCGGTTTGCTACTCGTAAGTAGGCTAAAATGTGGATTTGTCACCCTCATGTGGGCTTAGAAAACATGATTTTGCCACTCTCAAGTGGGCTTAAAACTCGTAGTCGATGAATTGTTCCAATCCAAATAACCTAACCTTCACCCACAGGCATTCAGGCAGTTATATCATATAAACACATAGCCTCATGGTAAGCATGCTATCATGGCAGTCACTCACACACATGCAAGGATGCTAAAGCATAAGCACTTACCGAGTACTCCAAGCCAAAACAGAAGCTATGTTAGAAATCCATGCATGATCCTAACTATGCTGAAATGCCTAATGCAACACAGGCAGGAATGCAACTAAGATAGGCTCGGCTATTCTAAGATGGCATATGATGATGCTACAGCTAACACGTATTCAACTTGAAATTGAAATACAATGCAGTTAGTATGATGCGCCGAGCCCGGTGCATGCAAGACAGATAAATGGATGCAAACATGCGAGCATAAGTATGCTAATTGAAACATGCCCTAAACTAACCATCATAAGCTGGTAAATAAAAGGGAGAAAGACATGGGGTTGGAAGACATACATCACACACACGCACACTTATTACATAATTGCCCTCGCTCGGAGGGTCCGAATAAATAATACAGTCTGAATAAATAATTAACTACTCTAGCTAATTAAATATTACAAAACCCTAATTAATTAACAAATTAACTAGGAAAGCGAATAAACTAGCATGCAAGCTATAAAATGGACTGCCTCAGCTCTTGTTCTGAATGATAAAAGATGCATGCGTGCTCGGGTCGCTTTGTCGGGAAATTCCTTGCGATGCCCCGATTTGCCTCTGTTTTGCAATTGGCCCTAGAACACTGTATAAAACTTCCGAAGGCTGCTGACTAGTTTTTGCTGCTGGATTCCGATTTGCTGCAATAGAGAGCAAGAAAGGGGCATGGCAAAGTATTTTCAACACATGTGTACATGACCACTTTCCCCGTCATTGCACAAGCTCTAGGGAGTGTAGACCTCGATCCTCGTACCACCAATCACGCATCTCAATGCATGATGGCCGAGGAGTCGAGTTGCACGACTCAATGTGAAATGAATTCACATATAAGCATAACAAGGCCTAAACTCCATCATGGGTAATCCGGAGTGTCGGCGACTGGGAATTGAGACACGTTTCGTCACTTGGAGTACGAAACGTCCCTCGTTTCCCGTGTTTGGACTAACCCTACTCCAAACACAAAGCGATGAGATGGCATACACAATGCGACTAACATGCAACCTAGCATACGCAATGCTATGGGCTAAAATGGCATACACAATGCACGTGACATAACATGACATACACAATGCACTTACGAAGACTATCATGCGCACATGAACTAAATGGCATATACAAATGCAAGATGGACTTACACCAATATGAGTGGACCTCAGCCACACTCACATCAGTGGCCATATGATGAAAATGAGACAACCGAAATACATGCAAGCATGCACGAATGCAATGGACCGATCCTAAGGCACAACATGCAACTCTAACTAAGCATGGCAAATGATGAAATATGGCATACAAGCATACATTTTCAGCTCTGAAACATGATGTACAATGGTCCCAAATCATGCAAATATGTCACCCAATGCATGCTAGATGGCTTGAATATCAAAACTAGTGAAGCGAATTACACTAGAGGTACACAAAGCAATGCACAAATGACAAAATCAACCCCAAACAGACCCTATGCAGGTCCAAGACAGTAGGGAAATGGCCTAAAATGATGGCTCAACATGCATAGAAATGAGGCTCACGCAATGGTCCGAAAACGAGGCATTTATGCACAACTCTCAAACGCATTTAAAGAGTGGAAAATATGAGAATATGGCATTCATATAAGCTCTAAAATATGATATGCAATGGCCCTAAAACATGAAAACACCTCAATATATGCATGCAATAGACCTCAAAACTCAAAGCTAGGCATGGATATTGAACTACAAGCATGCAAAACAGGCATCATTCAACCATGAGACCCAAAAACAGAGCTAAGGCAGTCCAAAATGTGCACAAGATTAGTTTAAGGCATGACCAAAAAAAGTGCTAGAATCAAGGGCCAACATAGCATGCAACGCAAGCTAGTAAAGAGGATTTGCACTACAAGTATATGAGGCAATCAAGTAGCCACAAAACCAGCAAAATTCAAAAGTATGACATGCCAAATAAACCCCAAAAACCTACTGAAACATGGTCTACGCATGCAAGAATGATGGGCACCTTTGATGGGCTATAAAGAGGGTTGTTCTACACATGTATGATGGACACCCACAATGGAAAAACCACCTCTGGAAAGCAGTTATGAAGGCCCTAAAACTCACTAAAAAGGGCCTGAAATGAGGCTAGGAAGCATACAAGTAAAGGCTCATTTGAAAGGCCATGAAGAGGGTTACTCTACACATGCAAGAGAGACACTTTATATGGAAAAACTACCTCTGGAAAGAGTTCATGCAGGTCATGAAACTCACAAATAATGGCCTGAAACATGGCTTGAAAACATGCAAATAGGGGCTCCCTTGTAAGGCCAAGAAAGCTAGTAAACAAGACATGGGGTGAGAGGGTCACCCCTCTCTGATTTTGGATGCCCAAAAACACATAATAACTACTGAAAATCCGCTAGATTTCAATGGTCAAAAGGGCCAACAAATCTCAACACAAAGGCCCTAAGGCATAGCTCAAAACAAGATGGAATGAAGCATGCGAGGGGGTAGATGACCCCCAACAGAAAAAAGACCTTAAACAAACATGTTAAGAAGCTCAAAATAAGACTTTTCAGTTTATGACAAAGCCCAAATATGCTTAAAAATGGAGCTAAGATATGAAGCAAAATAATGTCAAAAAGAGGGAAAGAAGTGTTACCCTTGAAGCTCAGCAACTCCAGCAGCTTTGAGACCAAAAACTCAGACCTTAGGACCTCTCAAGACCTTCCAAGAAGCTTAGGTTGGTGTTGGAGGTGTTAGGCTAAGAGGTATAGTGGAAATGGGCCAAGAACAAAGGTCTTTGGAGCTTGAAATAGAGAGATATAGGGAAAGATGTATGTATGCCTCAAACTAGGTTCTAAACCCTTGCTAATGAGGGAGAGGGTCTCTCTTATAGCTAAAGAGGTCTAAAGCTTCTCTTGGAAGCTTGGAAGCAAGATTAAACATCCTCCATACACGTGTATGGAGGATGCAGCAAATGCCTCCCAGCTGGCACAGCTGGAAGCAACTCAGGAAGACAAAACAGGAGGGAGTAGGCCGACCAGTTCAAGTGGTCGGCCGACCAGGCCAGGTGGTCGGCCAGCCACTTTTTGTGGTCGGCCAGCTAGGTCAAAAGGTCCAACTCAAAAATAGGTGGTCGGCAGCCCATATTGGTGGTCTCCTAGGTGAATACAACTCAGTGGTGATATGGGAGACCAGTAATTGTGGCCCAAAAGTGAGGGAGACCAGTTTCCCGACAAGAAAACTAGCTGAAGGAGAGAGAAAAGTGGTCTCCAAGGAGAAAGTTGGTCTCCAAGGGTAATTGGTGGTCTCCACACTGAAACAAAGCTAGTGGTATGGTGGGAGACCAGTAAATATGGCTCAAAAGTGAGGGAGACCAGCTCTCTAACAAGAAAATTGGGCGGCGAAGAGAAAGGTGGTCTCCAAGAAGAAAAGGTGGTCTCCCACCCTTGTACCACCTTCCTAACAATGAAAATAGGGTCCATGCCAAAAATGAACCCACACCGATGCAAAACGAGGGTTCGGGGGTCAAAACGCGCAGCCGGGTACCCCGAAAACTGACTATCAAGCACCGGAAGTGGCGTGTGACCACGAAGGTGGTCTCTCGGGCCACAGTGTCCCTCTAGGGAGAGGAAACAAGGTGTGTACCAAAAACCGGAGCAAACGGAGAAAGTTAAGCGGTCCCGAACTGAGGCACACGACTGACGACTCTGAAAATCGGAAACTGGTCTCCAAACAGGAACAATGGCTTACGACCACGAAACGTAGCCTACGGCCATTGAGAGATGGTCTACGATACCTCTCCCTCCCTTCAAAAAAAGAAAACAGAACCTGGTTCGCAAACCGAGGCGAAGCACAAAAGAGTCCCGAAGTCCGGAGGCAAGGCTCTCAGTCGAGACTCTGTAACCTCAAAACGAGCACAATATGCACCATCACCGAGCGCTCAGTCGATGACGTCCGAGTCTTAAGGTCGGTCAAAAATGGGGTCTACAATAACATTCCACGCACATGTTACTATTACCTAGTGGATGCGGGGTATACAAATGGTAAAGGATTCCTAGCACCTTACTATGGTCGACGATACCATTTGTCTGTTTGGAGAGAAAGAGCAATTCCAAATAATTACCAAGAATATTTCAACATGAAACATGCATCAGCCAGGAATGTCATAGAAATGTGTTTTGGAATGTTGAAAATGAGATGAGCTATACTTCGTAGTGCATCATACTATCCCATTAGAACCCAAAATCGAATTATCACAGCATGTTGCTTGTTACAGAACTTTATTCGACGAGAGATGACAGTTGACCCTATAGAGGATGATTTAGACTTAGACGATGCCTTAGAAAATCAACCCCCAATGGGAGATGATTTTATTGAGACTGATGAGACATCTAACGAGTGGACTCAGTGGCGGGATACATTTGCAATGCAATTGTACAACAATTGGTTGGCTAATGGAGGGTCTCGATAAAGATACCTTTGTGTTTTTACTTTACTTTGTTGTTAAACCATTTAAATTTGTGATGTATCATTGCTATGTACATTTATGAATAATTGACATTGTGGATGTTGAATTATATTTGCAATGGTTGGTATTATGATATATATATATATATGTGTGTGTGTGTGTGTGTGTGTGTGTGTGTGTGTGTGTTTGTAAGTTATTTATAATTTATGGTAATGCATATGAAATGTTCAATTATTACTGTAGGCATGGATAATGAGGTATCCAGTTCTCGTAAGAAAAAGAATGACAAGCTTGATTCGTTAAAACAAAGGTGAATATGGAGTCCACGTGAAGAGGACTGTCTAATTTTAGCCTTGTTGTTCATTGTGAATGATGGAATAAAAGTTGACAATTCTTTCAAGGCAAGCTATCTTATGAAGCTGGAGAATAAACTGGCAGAGTTGTTACCCAGGACAGATTTACGTTGTTTTCCCCATATCGAATCAAAGATTCAAATCTGGAAGAAGCAATACAATTCTGTGTCTAGTATGCTTGTTACTAGTGGGTTTGGATGGAATGACACTGAAAAAAGAATTGACGTAGAGAGTGATAGTGTATGGGAGGCATATGTTCGGGTAAAGTTGTCTCGTTTTAGTTATTTACATACTATTATATATGTATTTTAACCTTATGTTGCAGATATTAATTGGGATTAGTTGGTCATTATAGAGGGACAATGATGCAAAACACCTAAGGAACAAAATTTTCCGACATTTCAATGAATGGATTCAAATATTTGGCAAAGATCGAGCTACAAGAGAGTTTGTTGAAGGCCCTGGTAATGCAGTTGAGGCTATGAATGCTGAGGAAGATGTGTTGTTGCATGGTCTTGCTGATAATGACACTTTTCTGGAACAAATGGGATTAAATAGTCCGACCGGTGAAGCAATAGACTATTCAAACTTAGCAACTCAACGGCCTTCTGATAGTTCTACCAAAAAGAAAGACAAGAAAAGACCTAGAGCCAATAATGAAGTAGTTGAAGGGCTAATCATGTTTGCTGACAAGTTGGTAGATGTCTTGGGAACAATCAATGATAAGCTAGAATTCATTGGAAAAAGAATGGGATATTCACATGATCTTGCATCTAAACGAGCATCACTAAACGATGAACTTACGAAGTTGCCAATTATTGTAGATAAAAGATTAGATGCTTGTGAATTCATATCCCACGATGTCCAAAAGCTCGACATGTTCTTCAGCTTAACACATAATGATAGGCTAAGGTGGGTAATGAAGTTGCTAAGTAGGCATGCTCCATAATAAACTTGTTGCATAACATGGGAGTATTTTCTTTTTGGCCATGATTTGATATGCATGGTAGGAAATGCTTTTTGTTAAGTCTATTATAAACTTGTTGACAGACTTAATTATTGTTTCTTTTGTGTACAAGCACCCTTATTTTGTTAACTATAAATGGAATACTTTTTATATATTTGGTTATGTGTTCAATGATAACTTTTATCTTACTGTTTTATTTTCATTACAACATTTGACTAACATGTTGTTTGTATTATGTTGTTCTATATCAAAAAAAAAGAAAAGAAAAAGGAAGTTAACTTTATTGTATTTGCATGATGTTCCTACATTTGTGTAGGTGTTGGGTTTGCTTTGAAGTCAAAAAAATTTCATATTTGGTGCATTCATGGTATTAATTATACTTAATAAAGTAGTCATAAAATTTAAAAATCTCAACTATAAATTAAAATAAATTTATGTAATTTTTATTAATGTTCTATTTATATAATTTTTTAAAAGTTCTAGTAAAAAAATTAAATAAAATTTATAATTCAGATTTAATATTCCTATTATTTAGTAAATAATTCAAAAGGGCAAAATAGTCTTTTGAGCATTTATCCTTCTCCATAATATCCTAAACAAACGCGAGATTCAATAGAATAGTCCAATCCATATATCTAATCACATGACTAAATAAACATAAGATACAAATACAGTCCAACCAAATAGTCCAAGACAATGTATTCCAGGACTAACAGTCCAATGGATTACAATCCCCCCTTATCCAGTCCGTCCAAACAAACACACCCGAAAGAGGTTACATTGAACAAGTAGTTTGACATTTGAACAGATAAATTGACAGTTATGTAACACGTATACAAATAACTAACATTTGAACAAATAGATAAGCGTTAAACAAATAATATCCTTTTGGCGAAGTTTGGGTCTATTCGCCCAACTGTTTCAAAAATAGATGTCTGGCTTGAGTGCCTTTTTTAAAATTGATTAATGCTATTGTCCCAAAAATGTCAACTGAGGTTTTTCTAATTGATGTTGTGTAGATACAAGTATGAAATGAATCTCAGACATAGATTTTTGTTTCTAGGTAAAATTTTTGAGGATGTAGTATTACTGTTTAAAATTTTAGGGTTTTGATAATCTATGATGTCTATTTTCCTATATAAAACAAAGGTTTCACTGGGTGCTTATGTCACAATTTTTTTCTATTTCTAAATTATCCCTTATAATTAGATTAGAGTTCAACGTCGAGTCATGTCAAAAATTCCAAACTCAGTTGTGGACAGATTTACATAGACTCACAAGGTCTAACATGCATAGAGAGATTTTCAACTGCCTCATAATACATTTATAATTTTTTCAATTGGACACATAGTGTGCCTATCCTTTTAGTATATATTAAAATTAATAAGGTTAAAAATCCTAAATGTTTTATCAAAAGATTTACCAAACACTCGTATAATTGTAGGTCCCGCATGGGTGTGGGTCTCACAACCATATGAGTGTTTGACAGTTTTTTTGGTAAATTTTTTTGTATCCCCAGCATTACTCTACTAAAATACAAGGTTAGACCTGATTAAAAATTCACGTGTGATTTGAATATATATATACATATAAATTCTATAATATTAACATCCATTTCTAGGACCTGCAATTGATTGAAATATAAGACCATTTGTGTTTCTATTTATTTGCCTGATCTATTTAGCTGTTTCTATGCTCCATTTGTTCTCTCTGATAGCCGTTTTGAAACATATTATCTTACCAAGGAACAATTAAATAATAGGGTAAATTATACATTTCATCTTTATAGTTTAATCAAAATTTCACTTTGGTCCTTATTGTTTTAATTTATCTTTGTTCAAATTTTTTGTTAATTTTTTTTATAGATATTGACAAGTATCGCAAAATCGTTAATATTAACTTTAAGTTGAACATAATGACCAAATTTAAACTAAATTGAAGTGTAAGGACCAAACTATTCAATTTAAAACAATAAACCAAAATTGAATTTGAATTAAACTATTAAAGGTTAAAAGTATAATTTATCGTAAATAATATCAAGGGTTAATCGGTGAAAGTCTACACTTATGAGGCTATATATTATTTGGTCTAATGTTTAATCTTTTTTTGTGATAAGGACATGCGTTGAAAAATTGACGGAAAAAATTATCAGAAAATTGCCAGTGGCCGTAGAGGTGTTTGGTGACTATAAGATGGACATATAGATAACATTGAACAGATATGTGAATAAATAGATAACAAGTGTATGGATATGTGACATTTGACAAATATAGTTTGACAGATAATTTACATGTGAACAAATAGGTTACATTTGAACAGATAGACAGATAAGTAAGCTTTTGGATAAATAATATCTTTTTGGCCCAAAAAAAATTTAAACTTAGATAATTTTAAAAATGGACCTCTGACCTAAGTGTCCTAATATTAATAACACTACAATTAGATATTGCATTACTTTCTTAACTTTTTGTGAGTAAGATTTTTTATAAAAATTACAAGACAATGAAAATTGAGAAATTGTTTACCACCAGGAGTAAATTTCATCACAACTTTTCCCCTCACATACATTTCTCTAAGACTCAATTTGTTTAGAATGAAATGGGTCGAAAGTGAAAGAAAGCGAAAAAAATTTAACTTCTATTAGTTTGTTTAGCTTGAAAATGGTAGAAAGTATAAGAAAATTAATTTTCTTGTACAACTCATATTAGCATTATAACTAATTTTTCATATCTTGCAAAAAAAAACACAAGATAATACACACACACACACAAATTGAATATGTGAGTTATCTATATATAAACTTTTAAATTTTTCTATCTTTTTTTTTTCAAAATTTTCATCTTATTCAAATGCTTGCAAGGAAATATGTTTTCTTTTCTATTTCTTTTCTTTCACTTCATTTTCTTTTACTTTCACTTTCTACCAAATTTTCTTTCTAATCAAACAGAACCTCAGTTTGGTTAGATAGATAATACAGGAAAGTGATAGAAAAATATAAATAAATAAATAAATAAATTGTGTTTTTCTAGATAGAAAGTCTTAAAAAGTAATGGAAAATAAAATTTTTGTACAACTCAAATTAGCAAGTTAATTAGGCTAATAATTTCTTACAAAATATAAAGGGAAATTTATTTTTTCCCACAAATCTTGATAAGGTTTATTTTGTTTTCCTTTTTACCCATATTTCTCTCTACAACTCCTTGTTATATAGTGATATTTTTTTTCCCCATTATTTTCTAACAAAATCTTTCATCTATTCAAATGCATGCAAGAAAGAAAAAAAAAAATCATTTCCTTTTCTTTTCTTTCACTTTACTTTATACCATTTTCATTTTCTATCATCCGTGTCTTTCTAAACAAACGGACCCTTAGGTGAATTGGAGTGAGCCCATGACCCCTATGTCGAAAAATGGACCTTGAGGGCGGCAAGACGGGCCGAACACTATTTATTATAATAATATTAGTTACAATTATTTACATATCATAGAGACTCACCCCCTCTACGTTTTTTTCTTTTAGAAAAATTTTAGTAATTGTCACTCTATATATATAAAACATAGGATCAAAGTATGATATTAAGAAAATAGACAAAAACAACAAAAAAATTTCTTTGTTATAACCATTGTTTATTACAAGTTCAAGTTTCTAAATAATCGAATAAAGTATTAGCTAATTACTTAATCACGTTCATTGAAAGACATGGTACAAAATTTTACTATCGATTCTATCATAGACATTTTTAATGACATGAACTAATGTTGAGCATAACAGTTCAAGATGCTTCACTTTAATATTTAGATTATTTTATAGTTTTTTATTTTTTGTAACTAAATATAGATACAAAAAAGGAAAACAAAATAATGGGAAATATGGGTAAAAAGGAGTTGTAGAGAGAAATAGAAGCTGTGAAAGGCCAAGCCAATGTATGATTGAAACCGAGCTAAGGAACTCTTGAACAGGCATAGAAGCTGTGAATGCAAGCATATGCAAAATGCCACCTCAGCTGGTCCCTCCTTCCTAGAATCACATAAATAGTTGCAAAGAGAGTGTGATTTATCATATACACAGTTATAATGAGCACATGACTCCATAGTTAACCAACTTGTGGTCATCCACCTTGAGTAATGATAATGAGAGTCTTGAGGCACCCAAGTTCCATGAATCTTACCTTGTGGAGTAAACTAAGTCTTCTATATAAGTAACACTCTCATCACATTGAAAGTAACTTGTTTCATCCAATCACACATAGAACACACTTTCTCTTCCTCTCTCTATGCCCAGAGAGAGAATTCCATCTTCTCCGATCATTTATTTTCACACTAGAGGAGTTTTCTAGCCAATTCCGGCCAGACAACTCTAACAGTACCTTTGTTTTGCAGGCTCTCGATTCCTGAATAGTCCAATTTAATCACAAAACTCCAATCCACTTCATTTAGTACAGGATTCGGTATGCACACTGATTATGAATTCAAACCCCATGAGAGATATAGGGGTGATCCACTGCCCTTTCTCCTTGGATCTAAACTAAAATAGTTTACAACAAATGCACCAAAAAAAAAAAAAAAAAACTATGTATCTATTTATAGATGGGCTGCTCCTAATGTTTGATCTAATGGTAACCTTTTGTTGAAATTGATGTACAGAGATAATGATCATAGGTTACCTGACAAATAAAAATAAAATACTTGATGACCTAGAAAATAAAAATAGAAACCAAGTGTATTTGTTTGTTTTCTTTTCTTTTCTTTTTCTTTTCTTTTATTTTTAATCATAAGTGGACTGGTCAAGGTTTTTTTATTATTAGAGAAATTTGGCCATAAACCCTTCTTAACTTCCTTTTCTTATTAAAAGGATAGAAAAAAAATTTAGTACTTTCAAAACCCCCTTACAATTATAAAATTCAGTATAAAGGACAATTTGTTATTTGAATATTTTATTTGACTATTATATCTCTCTTTCTTCCATTTCTTTTACAGCACCCTCTCTCTCTCACTCTCTCTCTCTACTAACTCGATGGTTGTTCATCGTCTCCACCATCTTCACTGTCTATCAGTGTCAGTCATCCTCACCGTTGGCTGGCAACCACCATTTTTACCGTTAAACCACTACTGTGATACCCCTGTTCTGTATTATGCTAATTGGTCCTTAATTTGAATATGATTATGTGTTTAGTATGATTTTATGTGCCATTATGTGAATAAATGTGATTTTGAAATTTTATTTGTTCACCGTAGGCACATCTGTTTGAATAATCTGCTTTGGAAATTAAATTGAGGGCCTTATCGGCCACAGACCCGAATTGATTACGCCATTGTGATTAGCGTAATTTTTAGAGCATATGGTAAAATTTAATTGAAAATTGATTCGAGCAGATTAAATCGATTAAATTGGTGGATTAGTACCCAATTGCCTTATTATTATTATATTGACTTAATGGGATTTGATGTATTTGAGCACTACACCTCATTTCTCTCCTTTAGCTCATTTTGACTGATTCTTGGACTCAAAATTGAGAGAGAGCCGACTAGAGAGGGGGAAAGAGGGATTGTGCAATTGTGGTCTTGAAACTTGAGAGTTGGAAGTCAATTCAAGATTTAATCATAGATTGTGAGAATCAAGCTCCTAGGTGAGTAATTCTTGGATTATATTTGTAATTTTTGTGCTCAAACTAAATTGGTGGTCAAGAGTAAGATTGAGATAAAATTGGGTTGTATTTGTTGAATTGAAGCTTAATATGTGCATGCATGTAGGAAATCACCTTGATATTGCATATTTGAGCACAAATGTGTATAATCCATGTGAAGTGTTAAAGGAAACTCATGTCTTGATCACCCTTTGTGTTATCTAAGTAGAGAATGTGACTAATTCATCACATGCATGTACAATTTGAGAAGATATGAGCTTGAATGCATGAGTTTGTTATGTTGGTGTTGAGTTAACACATTTTGGGACATGCATGTAGATAAATCAAGAAATTGAGCTCCACAATGTTATAATCTTGCATTGATGCCATGTTAGTATGATTATATTGAGATTGAGTCATTGCATGCAAGTATTGTGGCTGGAAAGTCGAAATGAAGCTCAAGAACACAGTTCTGGTTTTCCAGAATTTTGAGGTCCGCTCGAGCGGGGAACATGACGCTCGAGGGGAAAATCGTGCTCCCAACACTTTTTGCAGAGTTGGATGTCCGCTCGAGCGGGATATCTCACGCTCGAGCGGGGAGTTTTGTAGACAGGCCTTCCGCTCGAGCGCTCTATTCCACGCTCGAGCGTATTTTTCATGCAACCAGTACTTTTGCAGGCCTTAAGGGTCCACTCGAGCGGGGAAGTTGACGCTCGAGCGGGGACCCTGTTTTCTGAAATTCTGTTTTTGCATTCTGAGTTCTGTTTTCCGTTCTCTTTCACTCGTAAGCACTCTTAGGCATATGTTAAGCATTGTAAATGAGTTAATGAGATAAGAATAAAGCCTAAAGAGGAATATGTGAATTAAAGAACGGATTGAACCATTAGTGACCCGTTTGTGTTCATGAATGTGTAGGGTCAAGCTCCAGAGCAAATCCACAAGCCGATCACTGTGAGTAATATCGATATTTGAAAGCTTATCAATGTCCAATCGTGTATTTCCTTATAAGTTTTATGAATTGCTAATTGGGATTGTGGACAAAAGTCTAACATGAATGAATGATTGGACCAAAGGTCGTTTTGATGATAATAATAATGGACCAAAGGTCGTTTTGATAAGAATGAATGGACCTAAGGTCGTTTGACATGAATGAGTGGGCCGAAGGCCGTTTTGATACGAATGTATGGGCCGAAGGCCGTTTTGACATAAATGAATGGGCCAAAGGCCGTTTTGACATAAATGAATGAGCCGAAGGCCGTATTGACGTAAATGAATGGGCCGAAGGCCGTTTTGGCATGAATGGAAATCTGAATGGGCCAAAGGCCAGTATGTTGAAACTACAAGTCACTTGATTGTTATATATCTGTTAAATAAAAATATGATTTGGGCCCAAGGCCGTTTGGAACCTGTTGTTCTACATTGATTATGTAACTTCTGTGTTTGGTATTATTCACTGGGCTATCACTCACGCTCATTCATGTGTTTGTAGGTGAGCCGAGAGAAGTCCAAACCCAGCCCCAGTGAAGTCTGCCAGGAACAACATAAGTTTTGGAGAGTCAGCCTTGCGTCTCATGCACAAGACTTATCCTTGCCATTTTGTTATGTATTTATGTCTTGTCTTGTTGGCAAGGACTTTTTGTATATCTGTACATAGTTTTACTATGGGTTGACTCAGTTCGGATGATCCTGTCTGTAAAGGATTTTATGGTACTGTATTTTGTTTGTGGGTTATTAACATATATGAGTATGGTTTGTTTTAACGTGCATATAAGCACGACTCTATGGACAAAGTTTTTAATTATTGCTTCCGTTTGGCCCCTTTACTCTGTTGAGTTATATTTGTTTTGGTCTGAGGCCGTAGGTGATCTCAGGATTACTGGCCGGTTATGTCCTTAACCCATAGGGGCGGGTTCGGGTCATGACAACTACCATCTCAGATTTACGAACTCATATTTGAGATCAATAACTTCATATTAGAGATTAAAAAAAACTTAGATTTGACAGAAATATGAGAAATATGTACTCTGTTTTCATAACAGTAAAATTTTACTCTGGTTAACAACATACTAATCTACTTAATAATACTGTAAAATTTTACTTTGATTCAAAGTAAAATTTTACTCTCTCTCTCTCTCTCTCTCTCTCTCTCTAATTACAGAGTAAAATTTTATTCTGAATCAGAATAAAGTTTATTATAATTCAAAGTAAAATTTTACTCTGAAATAAGCTGCGATGATGGCTTTACAGAAGAGTTTTGTGTCATGAACCAGAGTAAACTTTTACTTTTGAAAGAACAAAGCATCACAAGAAGAAGAAAGAGAGATACAGAGATAGAGTTTGAAAATAGAGGATCAAGAGAAGAAAAAGAAGAAGAGAGAGAAAGAGAGCATAAATGGTGAGTGACACACACACACACACACACACACACACACACAGAGCATGAACCATCAAAACCAAAGAGAGAAAGAGTGAAGGATTTGAGATTTGAGGTTTGCGAACCATCGCAAATCGTCATTTTCCGGTGACAACAATTGTGAATGATCTCAGATCTGAAGTTGTGGATGCAACAAATGATGGTGGTGATGAAGACGGTAGAGAAAGAGTTCCATGGTGAACGTTGGTGGTGCCGATGGAGAGCAGCAATGACACCGATAAAGAGAATAGTGATAAGTTCGAGACAGAGAAGAAAATTGAGATGAGAGTGAGGAGTGATTACAAGTTGACACACACACACATATATATATATATATATATATATGAGGGTATTATAGTAAAAGGAATAAGTTTTAAAATACTAGGAAGTTTTAAAGGGATCTATCTAATTCTTATCCTTTTAAAGGATAAATTAAACACCGAAAGGTCCATCACCAAATAACCTTTTTTATTATTATAGAAACTGGTCATATGAAGTTATTTTATTATAAATTAAATAGTAACTAATTGTATTGGTTCGTTTGGCGCTTTTTTTTTTTTTTTTAATAGATAAGTGGACTCGTCAAAGTCTTTTATTATTAAAGAAAGTGGTCCTATGAAGTTAGTCTATTATAAATGATAAAGTGAGAATGCAAATAAAATAAAAAACAATTATGTATTTAATTGTAATTTGATGTCAATTTTAATTATTAAAATTGTAAGGCTATTTGTATTTGTTTTCAAACTTTAAGGGAGATTAATATAATTTACTAAAATAAAAACAATTATGTGTTTCTAAATTTTTTGGAAAAATTATATAAAAACAAAATAAAACACAATTGCAAAGTTGACCTTAGTTATAAATCAAACTATGAGTTTTAACTTTTTTTTAAATTACTCTCAAACTTTTAACTTGGTTTTAACTTAAAAAGAAAACTGGTGATAAATTCATATTCCCATCCCTATAAGTCATCAAGGACAAGGTTAATTTTATTAGGAACATAATCTGCCTCGATTGAAATCTAAGCCTCTTCTATCGAAGCCCAGAGATCAGATAGATCTTATCGCTGCTGTTGGCAGCGACAACGACGACAGCAGCTGTGGCATAAACCATGGTTTCTAGAGATAGAGAAAGAAAGAAATGACGGACGTGAAACAAGAATGGGAGAAAAAGAAGTGAAGTTAATTTGAACAGATAGAGAGAGAAAGATAGAAGGAGAGAGACAGAGAAAAATGAGTTTGAGTATGAAGAGAGTTTAATTTGAATCGATAGACATGCGTGGATCTAAACAAATATAAAAGCACATGGACTGTCCTTGTGGACTTGAAGCTGTCCTTATGGACCCAATAAAAAGACGCGTAGATCTTTAGACTTTTTTTTTTGGGTGAATAAGATCTTTAGACTTACAATCCTATAAATAGAGCACTCTTAACTTAATACCTTTTTACCTTGTCTAACCGAAGAAAACACACTCTCACTTGGTCTTTCAACTTCATGATAATCTCAACTTTGTAATTAACCACACTATATAGCACAAACACTAACTATCTATCATTACCACTAATATCACATAAGATGAAACTCCTCCCTTTTCTATTCCCACCCACAACTCTCCCCTCACAACACCATTGCGTCCCCTCCCTATGTACTGTCCACTAATGGTCAGCATTGGACAAGCCTAGCCCATGAAAATAGTGCCCAAGTCTACCCAACGGCCTTTTTTCTAACAAATCAGGCCCAAGCCTCGTCCAACAAACTTGGCCTAGACAGGCTTGGTGGTCGTGCCGACGAGTCACCTCTTACTCGCTAACATGCTTAGCCCAATGGGCAAGCTTATGTATTTGGTTTTTTTTTCCTTGTATTTTTCATATTTTTCTATCACACTCACGAGCCAAGCCGACAGGTGAGCAGACGAGCTGGTTGACATCTCGCCTCTCATAAAACCAATAAGTTGATTCAGCAAATGGGTTGAGCTTCAAACCCTAGGTCTAGACTCAACCCAAGTCTCATTCAAGTCAAGCCAATCTACTTGGAATACGAGCTTAGGTCAAATAAAAGCTCGTCAAGTCAGGTGAGCCTGGGTCAATCCACAGACTTTTGGGTGAAATGATTACCCTTGCTTTCCATTCCCTTTCTCCCACTGCAGCCAGAGCTCCACTTTCGCAACCATCAATGATACCAATCAACAATCCAATCATTAGACGAAGCACCTAGTCTCGGAGTTTAAAAATCCAGTGGTGCAACTGGACTGTGTTGTGTGACCTTTAAGAAGGTGGCACATGTAATCGCAGTCCATGGTAGCAATCTCCAGGTGGAGCTACCCGAGACGTTCCGCAACCTCTATTCACTTCCCAAATACTTCATAAATTTGATTTTGCTATTTGGAGTTTGGAGATTTTTGGTTGATATATAAATGTATATATAGCCATGGTCATTTGTTTCTATTGAATTATCAAAGAGAGTGAGTGCTGAATTTTGGGCCATTTCTTTCATGGATTGTCATTTGGTTTTGCTGCTCTGTTAGCTTTTTCTTTTTTTTTTCTTTTTTTTTTTTCCTTTTTCTTTTTCCGGTTTCTTTCTTTGGTTAGCTTCTTGCCAACCCATTATGAAGCAAGGTACAGAGATATATACGGATACGAGTACTGATAGTGGTACGATACGGATATATCCATACGAAAAAAAATTTTAAAAATAGGATACGGGTATGCCTTTGAATGCTTGTAAAAAAAATATTTATTTTAAATTTAAAGTAATACAAAAATTAATAAAATTGTTTAATTTGTCAAGGTCCAACCTACAATTAATGTCAAAAGTAAAAGTATAAATCAAAATTAAATGTCAATATATTAAATAACTTACAAACCAATTATTTTTAAAACCATACTAAGCATAAAACAAAAAAAATAAAAAAGAAATCTAGTGAAAGGAGTTTTATCTCCGTAGTAGAAGAAATATTATTGCAACTGAGGTACGGTATGGCTTAGGTATATACTAAGTACGTTTGGGTACAACAAAAATTAAGAAGAAAAATGTTGGGTACGTATTTCATGTATTCGGTACGTATGCAGAAGTACCATACGAGATACCGTACGCTGAGTACGATATGTTTTTCAAAGTACCCATGCTTCATAACCCATTTTCTTTTTTCCGGGGTAATCTTGTTCTTTGATACCTCCTCCTCTTTATTGATGTAATCCATATGTTGGTATTCATTAATAAAGTTTTTTTTTTCGGATTAAAAAAAAAATTGTTTTTATTGAGTTTGGGGGCTGTTGAGGAATTTGTAGTTAGAGGTGGAGTAGACAATGGTGGTGTTATGGTGGTGGAGGAGACAATGCTAGTGTTGAGGCGGTAGCAGGGTGGGATTAGGAAGTGGAAGTAATTGTCATGGTGGCTGCTTGACAAAGAAGAGGGAGAAAGAAGTAGATGGGTGGATTTGCCAAAATTGTCTCTCTTTGGTTAGGACTAGTTAACGGATTAAGAAAAATGGTTGAGATTGTCATCGACTTAAAATTTTAAGGTTTATTTTGAAGAACTAAATAAATTAAAAATTCAGAATTTATTTTTATTAAAAAAATCAAACACTATGGTTTATTTTGTAATTGGTTCCCCAATTTTTTCTTAAGTTGGGTGCTTCTGAATTTATATTTACTTTTGTTTCGGAAAGCAAGAAAACAATTTCTGAACACAATCCAAATTAGAGTCACAGCACAAATCTCAGAACAGAGGAAAAAGAAGAGTTGTTCATTTTATTTTGTTTTAGTTTTGATTCCACTCAACCAAGGTCGATTAAACTAATCAAGTCAAGCACAACCACTCTAGAAAATAAAATACATAGGAAGAAAACAATCTCAAAGTACAAAAACTAATCCAAACAACCCAGTCTCTAAACTCTAAACCCCAAATCAGTAAACTTTGCTCTTACTCTGTCCTTGTTGTTGGGCCTTGCAAGCTCCACATATCTTGTTCCAACACCGAACCACTATGAGACAAGGTATGACAAACCAAGCAGCATTTGCAATGACAAAGTAAGCATAATAGTAATACAAACTCTCTGCAAACTTATCTCCATCCAAGTAAGAAGTCAAATAATACACAACAAGCCCATAGAGATGAGCCATTGAAATCACCAATTGAAGTATGTAGCTGTATGACTTTCTTGTGGCAATAGCAAACAAAGCAAGAAGACAAGCTGGACCCACCAAAGAAACAGTGATTATTTCAATGGAAACAACATTAGATTCTCTCAATGCATACCTTGAATCACCTTTGGAGTACTCTTTCCAAACCTCTGCTATGAAAAAACCAGTCTTGTCTTTGTAAAATTGTGGTGAGAAAACAAAGTAGCCTTCGAAGATTATGTGGGTGAGGCCTGTGAAAATGAACCAGCACATGAGGAGGCGATCGGTTGTTGATAGTTTTGGTAAACGGAGAGAGAAAAGCCAAAGGAGAGAGACGATGAGGAGAGAGGAGAGGCCATAGATGCCAAGAATGGTTGATTGTGAAAGAGAGCTGGGGATGAAGCCTGCTGGTAGATCTATGGCTCCCTCCATGGTTGGTTTGGGCAGAGAGAGAGAGAGAGAGAGAAGTCAAGTGTATGACTGTTTGGTTATTAGATGGGATGATATACTAATCTTTGATATATATTGGTAATCTTGGATTAAAATTAGTGTACAGAAACAGTGGAAGCCTCGTGTGGGGAGTGGCTATTTTAGTTAAAAAGTCAAAAAATTACTAAAAGTTATCACATCACCTCTCTACTTTTCTGCACATCTTTTCGTAAAAAGTCAAAAAATTACTAAAATAATCTGTTCCCAAACGAGGCCAAAAAAGATTACAAAATAGTAAAATTTCATAAATTTTATCCCAAATTGCATCTAGAAACTTTAATTTGTTATTCAAATTTATTTCATACTTAGGCTTTTTTTGAGAAAAAAAAAAATTAACTTATTATATTAATTTATTTGAATCACATTACATCTCTATTTTTTTTTTTTTTTTTTTTCTTATAATAAGTTAATAAGCCCAAAAAAAAAAAATTACATTTCCCAAAACAAGCCTTAGATTCACTCTATATCAATTCAGTCTTCACAGCACAAACATCATAGTCATCTAGAGTGTTTTTTTTTTTTTTTTTTGGTTGATAGGAACTGGTCAGCTGAAGTTAGTCTTCTGATCTAATGTAAAGTGAGGTCACAACCCGCGTGGAGCCAGCGTATGAATTTGACTTCTCCAGCAAAACAAATTTGAATTTAGGAAAATTTTATAATAATAATAAAAAAAAAGTTCCATAAGGCTATCTCCAAGAGGTTGCATCAAATATTTTATCAAATTTAAACTTAACAAAAAAATTGATAAAAATTATTCTCCAATTGTTTCATCAGACTAATATGAAATGAAGAAAACGGTATATTTTTTATCAAATCAATTAAGCGTTTAATTTTTTATCAAATTTCGCAAGTCACCAATAGTTAACAATTGAGTTTTGGAATGAATTTGATAAAAATTTACTTTTTACCGGATGACCGGCAAAGTTGATGAAAACCACTGGATGCATCATATTAGATTAACCTTTTCATCAAATTTTTATTCAAATTTAATAAAAAATTTAATGAAGTGTTGGAGATACTCTAACAAATCAAACTTTAAAAAAAAAAAATTCTATTTAAATTTTTAACTTTTAAAAATTCCAATTTTAACTATATGGTTAGTTTAGTTAAGGACAGTTTAGTTTATTTACTCCTTTTCTTCTTCTTTATACATATTCCTCTTTATTGATAATTAGGCGACAAACAAATCGAGCTATGAATAGCTTAAGCTTATCTCGTTTAAAAGTCATTTAAGCTTGACTCGTTTACTAAATGAACAAGTTCGATTTTTAGGCTTGCTTATTAATTGAGCCGAGTTCAGATAGTCCTAAGTTCGATTTGATAAGGCTCGTTAATATATGAAAAAATTAACATTTATTTTTAATAATGTATAAAATAAATTTTTATTAACATATTTTATTTTTTTATTTATGTTTGGTATTTGTGTAAATTTATATACTTAATGATGAAATTTATTATTAATATAAGTATTTTTGTATATTTTGCTTATAATCTTCTTCTTTTTTATCTTAATAAATAAATTAATTTTAATTTAATTCTTTTCAAACTCTTATTTATGTAATCGAGTTGGCGAGCCAAGTTCGAGTTTCTTAAATATTTAACAAGTCAAGCTCGAGCTTGATTAGTTAAGCCTGACTTGAGCTCCGCTCGAACTCAAACTCAACTAACTCTTAATAAACAAATCTAAACACTCAAAAGTTCGGTTCAACTCGGCTAGTTCACAACCCTACTTATAGTCTACTTATATAAATAAATAAAATAATAAATCTAAATGAACAAAACCCAAACACAGAACACATATATGTCACAAGAGATGGGATTCACATGTACGATACACATTTTAGAGCATCTCCAAGGGACTCTTTAAATGAAGTATGCTAGTTATTATAGCTAGTATTATCATATTTTAGTCACTCCAACAAGCTAATTATTACAATAGCTATTTTAACCAAATTCTTCAAGGCTAGCTATATTTGAAGAGTCTTCAGAGGCTCTCTAAACAGTTTATGTATAAAAATAAAAATAAAAAGTAAAATAAAAAGCAGTGTTGGAGTACCTAGATAAATAAATAAAAAAAAGAAGTAATAGCTTCCCTCAAGTTGGCCATCTTAACTTGAGATAGTGTTTGGGCTTAGTAGGCTCATTTTGAGACCGATTTCGGTAATTCGAACCATTCATTTTGTAAGAATCGTTGAGTAGAACATTTATGTAAAAAAATAAGATGATTGACTATCAATAGGTATATGTCTGAATCAAATTTGTATTACAAAAAATGGACAGTTATTCTTAAAATTATATTTGTTGTCTATTTTCTTAAAAGAAAAATGATTCAAACATATAATTACTAATATTCAATCATCTTGATTTTTTGCATGAATATTCTACTCAACGAATTCTAAAAATGGAATAGTTAGGATCACCGAAATCAGTCCCAAAATAGGCTTATTCAGTGCAAACACTCTCTCAAGTTGATATGACAATTTAAGAGAAGTCAAACCCAAAAAGAATTAGGTAAAATAAAGAATTACTTTTTTATATTTTAATTAGTGAAAAATAAAGAATATGATTGGAGTGACTCTTATGAGACCTTTATATTTGTATTTGATTTTTATATTTCTAAGGCCTTGTTTGGAGACCAAGCATTTTAGCCCAAAAGTCAAAAAGTCACTATAAATTGTCACATCATTCTCTCTACTTTTCTGCAAATCTTTTCGTAAAAAGTTAAAAAATTATTAAAATAACATTATTTCCAAACGAGGTCTAAGACTGCTGTATAAGTAAAAATACATCTTGCACCTACCCTTATAGTCACACTTGACAATGTCGAAGCCATCCCCCACCCTCCACTGCCTAGACTGAGGGAGCCCTGTTGTGAGTTATTTTGAAAGCTTTTTTTAAGTTTGTTTTGATAATTTGAATTGTTTATATCATAAGATTTGTCGAGTATATTAGCTATAAAAAAAAATAAAGTTAATCAAAAATTTGTAATGCCATGATCAAGTGCTAATTGTTTTTAAAAAAATTATCAAAATTATATTAACTGCTTTGTAGCGATCCCGGTTTCAATCCTTCTTTCATGTTTTGCCACTTCAACTGCGCCAGTCAGGGATCGAGCTGCCCAATCAGCTCGCGGGGGTCCAGGGGACAGCGCCCCTTGGCAGGTCCGAGAGCAGCGCCCTGGCGAGGTCGAGGGGCAGCGCCCCTAAAGCAAAAATGCAAAATGCATTCGAAGTTGCTTGTCCGCTCGAGCGACCATTTATGTGCTCGAGCGGAGAATGTTTGGTTTCAGAAGTTTGACCTGTCTGCAAAAGTACTGGGTTAGTGTATTTGACGCTCGAGCGGACCATGTTATATCAATTCGTGAATCTAATATTTCAGATCACTTTTTCGGTCCTCTCTCTCTCTAAAACTCTCCAGAATTCCAAATCGGGAGCTTCTCTCTCTAGAAGTCATCTTATCTCTTTGATATCTCCAAATCCATTGGGATTTAGACCTAAGTTCTTCACCAAAGTTGGTTATCATCTCGAGAGCTTCGTTGTGTGCGGTGAAGATCGAGTTTCGACACCGTTGATTTTGGGGGTTTCATCTCATTTCTTCTTCAAAACTTGAGGTAGGGATTTTCTTAGAGTTATATATATATATTTGCAAGATCTATATGATTTTTAAAATCATCTTTCGATAGCTTTGAAAATTGATAGTTGATTCAAGAAGTTGAGCGATTTTGAAAGTGGATTTGTCTCTTGTTCTTTTTAAATGATTTTATAGGTTTTGATCTTCGTTGATTGAAGAAAAGATGATTTTGGAAAGTTTTTTTTTCAAAGGATTTGAGTTGTATAGTTTTGGTGAGAAAACCTAGAATTTGGAGATTTTTTTAAAAGAGACTGAAAATCTATGAATGATATTGTTGTATTTATTTTGTGTGTCAAAATAAATGGATGTTTGAAATTTTTAATTTATATTTATATAAATGATGAATTTCAGGAAATATGAGAATTGTTGTTCATTTTGAAAATTATTGTTCAAAATGTTGAAATAGTCTTAAAATGACTAATTGTTGAGGATACTTGAGAAGAGGGAATTGTGTTATTCCTTGGATGATGAATTGGAATAAAAGTATTTATATTCATCTTGTGTTATTGGCATAACAATTCATTTGATTACATTAAACTTTGAAAGTTGATTTGAAAACTTGCATTGAGAAAAGAATGTTGAGAAACAAGTTTTCATGAAATGGTTTTGGGGTAAATACGTTGGTAAGTCTTGATAGGTGGTGTAGATGATATTGAATAAGTTGGCCTAAGAGTCCGGAGTGAAAGACCGAAAACCCGTGCGGATAGGTGTCGACCCTTCCGGTTAATACCGGTAAAAATAACAATTTGGTAGTACTTGTATAGTCCACTTGTAGACACCGACCTAGGGATTACCAGAGTCGTATTTACTGCCCTTGAAATAAATTGTTAAGTTTTGAATAATTGAAATCGCATGACATCATTGAGCATGATGGTTTTCAAAAAATGAAAATGTGATTTATCTTCAAAAAGGGGCATAGCATGGCATGTGCATTTCATCTCTTGAGACTTGTATAAAATGTGTATACTTTATTAAGGATTTCCTACTGGGTTTTATGCTCACCCTACGGGATTTTTGTGCAGGAAAAGATGTGGTGATGCCGCCTAACTAAAGGCGAGGAAATGTGTATTGAGAGTGTGAGACTCTCATTTTGCTGTGACTCTGTGTGTAAGCCAAGGGCTGTATATGTGTGACTTTGAATAACCGTTTTGTGTGACCAAGCTCAAGCCTTAGAAACTTGTAAACCCTTGGGGGTATTTATTTGTTTATTTACTTGTTGTTGGATTAATGTATTGTTGCATGAAGAACTATTGTATCATTTAATGTACGTTTGGAGATTTATATTCGGTTTTCCTTGAAAGTGCCATGATTGTTGTATTATCATTTGCGCTAGAAATTTGGGGCGTTACAACTTGGTATCAGAGCTACCGGGTTTGAATACTTGGAGCTCGTGGGAAGTGGTTGTTTAACCACAATGGGTTCATTTAGCATGCTTAGGAAGTGTTATGCATTTTGTGACTATGTGATAACATGCTTATGTGACTAAATGGGTATGGGATTGGACTTTTGGGATGTTGTTTGCGCCTGTTAAATTCCTTGAGGTTATTAGAAGGGTACTTGATCAATACTCATTCTACTAAGAATTCTTGGTTTTTCGTGGGACGAATCTCATCATAAGAGTATAATCCGTATGTGTTTACATGACTAAGTGCTTATGTGGAGTGAAATTGAATTGTGTATATGGTAGAGAAATATATGGAATTGTTGTAGTCGAACGTGTGAGTCAAGTTACGAGCACATATGAGTTAATGTGCTAAATTATTTCTCTTGTGTCCTTTATTAGGATGTCAGGAAGGGGTCAAGTCCGTGGTGGTAGAGGCGGGAGGCGTGGTAGGGCTCGCCGAGGTGTGCATGAGGTACCGGTCCATAGGGTTCCGGTGCAAGAAGAAGGGTTCGGCCAAGCTAATATGGCCGAGCAAGCAGGCCAAGCTAATGTGGCCGAGCATGTGGGACAAGCGGGTCAAACCGCAATGGGGGCCCTAGCTCGAGAAATGGCAGGGGCTTTAAGAGAGTCTATGAACTTGTTGAGGGTGGAGAATCAAGCCCGAGAGAACACCGCGGAGTCAAGGGCGAGTTTCCTTACTAGAGAGTTCTTGCGGGCCAAACCAGATGAGTTCCATGGTGATCCTGAGCCCAAGAAAGTGGATGAGTGGGTCGAACAAACTGTAAAGGAATTTGAGATGCTTCATATCGAAGATAGTGAACTAAGAGTGACTTTAGCGAGTTACTACCTTAAGGGAGACCGGTTAATGGTGGAAATATGCCAAGGGTAGAGTGGAGCCGACATGGGAAGCCTTTGCGGTTGCTTTCCAAGATAAGTACATACCTCCCACTACTAGGGAAAGATTGAGGCAAGAGTTTAAAGACCTCAAACAACTCGACATGCCCGTGGCCGAGTTTGAGGCGGTCTTCTCTAGTTTGTCCAGATTTGCACCAGAGTTGGTGGCAACGGAAGAGCGCGTTGCATTGAATTTGAAAAGAAATTGAAAACAAAAATTATGTTCAAGCTTGTCGGAAATATGATTCGGGAATATGACCGTCTTGTGGAGACGGCGACACACGTAGAAATTTCCATACAAGCCGAGGAGGAGAGGCTTCGGAGTTCGAGGTCTAGGGGCCAAGAGTCTCAAGGAGACTATAGGCAGAACAAGAAGAGCAGGAACACCTATCCATCCCAGTCCCAACCACAGCAGTCTAGATCCACTTTTCCTTTGCCTAGTGCGGGTGGGAAAAAGTGCATCGAGTAGCTTCTCGTGTTTCAAGTGTGGCCAACCGGGTCACAAAGCCTTCTCATGCCCACAGAAGGAGGAGGGCAGTTAATGTTACCACCACCTAACCGATCTCAAAGTCAGTCTCAGTCTCAGAATAAAGGTCAAGGGTTTAATTGTTATCAGTGTGGTCAGCCGGGGCATATGAAGAGAACTTGCCCACAGTTGGGAGGCGCATCTGGCGCATCAGGGTCGAGGCAGACTCAGAGCCACCAGCAGGCTCAATCAGTCCAAGCTTCGCGAGTTAATCAGGGAGCCACTTCGGCTCAGTCAGTACAACAGGCCTATGCTCCGAGAGGGGAGCAAGTAATCAGGGGCCACAGGGGCTGTGTATGCTGTTACCGTGCCAGAGCAGTTGCCAGAATCCTCAGTTGTGAGAGGTATTTTTGTTGTGTGTAATTCTTTGGCTAATGTATTGATAGACACGGGTGCGTCTCATTCATTTTATATCTACTGCATTTGCTTCTGCATTGGGGTTAGAGGTAGCACGGTTAGTGCCTCCACTCAGAGTAGAGTCACCTTGGGGGTACAGTTGATTTAGACCGGGGTTGTCGTGATTGTGAAATAGAAGTTGCCGGCGTCGACTTCCGTTTGCTTTTGTGTTGCTAGATATGTCGAGTTTTGATGTCATTTTAGGCATGGACTGGTTGTGTTCTTATCAAGCTGTGATTGATTGTTACCGTCAGAGAGTTACAGTGTGCACTTCGGGTGGTGATCGTTTCTATTTTCTGGGGAACCGAGTTGATAGAGCCTTGTCGCCAGTTGTTGACCCTCGTAGTAGGAGCAAGCTTAGTGGCCTTCTTACAACTCTCTTGGATAGTGAGAGTGACGGGGCTCGTGTTGAGTTACCAAGGGTAGTTTGTGAATACCCGGATGTCTTTCCAGAAGATCTTACTAGTTTACCACCTCACCGGGAGATCGAGTTCTCCATTGAATTAGTGCCTGGCACGCACCGATTTCCATGTCACCGTATAGATTTGCACCCGCCGAATTGCATGAGTTGAAGATTCAACTCCAAGAACTTTTAGACAAGGGCTTCATTCGCCCTAGTACATCGCCTTGGGGAGCGCCGGCTCTCTTTGCGAAGAAGAAGGATGGGTCATTGCGGTTGTGTATTGATTACCGCAAGTTGAATAGAGTTACAGTTAAGAACAAGTATCCTCTACCCAGAATAGATGATTTGTTTGACCAACTTAGAGGGTCTCGTTGCTTCTCAAAAATAGATTTGAGGTCGGGGTACCATCAGTTGAGAGTCCGGGAGGAGGACATTCAGAAGACGGCCTTTCGTACTCGTTATGGCCACTATGAATTCCTTGTAATGCCTTTTGGGTTGACCAATGCACCGGCTTCCTTTATGGATTTGATGAACAGAATTTTTCGGGAATACTTGGACCGTTTTGTGGTCGTCTTTGTGGACGACATCTTGATTTATTCAACCTCTGAAGAGGAACACGAGACTCACTTGCGGGTAGTGCTGGGTTTACTTAGTGAGCACCAATTGTATGCCAAATTTGAAAAATGCGAGTTTTGGTTAACAGAGGTGAAGTTTTTGGGGCATGTAGTGTCTAGAGAGGGAGTGACTGTGGACTCCTCAAAGATAGATGCCGTACAGGATTGGGAACAACCCAAGAATGTTTTTGAAATCCGGAGTTTCTTGGGATTAGCGGGGTATTATCGACGTTTTGTAAGGGACTTCTCTAGACTAGCTGCACCTTTGACTAGGTTGACTAGAAAGGGTATCAAATTTGTGTGGAGTGAGGCTTGTGAAAAGTCATTCCAAGAGCTTAAGACTAGATTGACTACCGCACCGGTTTTGATAATTCCGGAAAGGGGTTTGAATTACACTGTCTATTGTGATGCGTCCGGGATGGACTTGGTTGTGTCTTGATGCAAGAGGGAAAAGTTGTGGCCTACGGTTCACGACAATTGAAAACTCATGAGAAAAATTACCCCACCCATGATCTAGAATTAGCAGCGGTGATTTTTGCTTTGAAAATTTGGAGGCATTACTTGTACGGTGAGAAGTTTGAAGTCTTCTCCAATCATAAGAGTCTAAAGTATTTGTTTTCTCAAAAAGACTTGAATTTACGACAACGGAGGTGGATGGAATTTATGGAGGATTATGACTTTGAGTTACACTATCATCCAGGGAAGGCCAATGTGGTGGCCGATGCTTTGAGTCGAAAATCTATGAGTAGTTTGGCAAGTGTGGCCATTCGGGAATGGGATATGCTAGATGTTATTGGCAAGTTTGATTTGTACTTGGGTGAGTTCGGAGAGAGTGCTACCTTGTTTACTTTGAATGCTCAACCTACCTTGGTTAGTAAGGTCATAGAGGCACACAAGGAGACCGTGATGTGGAATCAATCCGTGTTAAGATTTCCAATGGAAGGAAGAGAAAGGTTTGAACGTTCACTCGGATCTGAGTGTACGTTACCTAGACCGTTTGTTTGTACCAGAATCTTGTAGAGAGGAAGTACTTCGGGAGTTCCATCACTCACGCCTTGCGGTACACCCGGGAGGCACTAAAATGTATCATGATCTTAGTCGTCAGTTTTGGTGGAGGGGTATGAAACGGGATGTCGCTTTATTTGTATCGAAGTGCCTTACTTGTCAACAAGTGAAGGCCGAACACCAAAGACCAGCGGGTTTGTTACAACCCTTACCGATAGCCGAGTGGAAATGGGAGCGTGTTACCATGGATTTTGTAGTTGGGCTTCCTAGAACACAACGAGGCAATGATGCCGTTTGGGTGATTGTTGATAGGTTGACTAAGTCTACCCATTTCATTCCGATGTGCACCAGCGACTCAGTTGAACGCTTGGCAGAGTTGTACATTAGAGAGATAGTTCGACTTCATGGAGTCCCTGTGACTATTGTGTCGGATAGGGATCCTCGTTTTACTCCGGTTATGGCAAAGCCTTCAAGAGCGTTGGGAACTAAGTTGACTCTTAGCACCGCTTATCATCCTCAAACCGATGGACAGTCGGAACGTACCATTCAGATTTTGGAGGACATGCTTAGAGCTTGTGTCCTTGATTTTAAGGGGCCTTGGGAAAGGCACTTACCATTGATTGAGTTTGCTTACAACAATAGTTACCAAGCTAGTATTGGGATGGCACCATTTGAGGCCTTGTATGGCCGACCTTGTAGATCACCGGTTTGTTGGGCCGAAGTGGGTGATGCACCGTTACTGGGTCCGGAAATTGTTAGAGAGACAACCGAGAAAGTTGTTCTCATTCGGAAGAGGTTAGCTACGGCCCAAAGCCGACAAAAGAGTTATGCCGATAAGAGGAGACGACCTTTATCTTTTGAAGTTGGTGACCATGTGTTTCTAAAAATCTCACCAAGGCGGGGTTTGATGAGATTTGGTAAGAGTGGTAAATTATCTCCAAGGTTCATTGGGCCTTTTGAGATCTTAGAGCGAATTGGGGAAGTGGCATACCGGTTAGCTTTACCGCCACAACTTTCGGGAGTTCACAACGTATTTCATGTATCTATGCTTAGGAAGTATGAACCCGACCCTTCTCATGTTCTTGATTGGGTTGACTTGGAGGTAGATGAGGATGCCTCTTACGAAGAACGACCGGTTCAAATATTAGATACCCGGGAGCAAGTGCTACGGGGCAAAACTATACCGTTGGTAAAGGTGTTGTGGAGACACCATGGGGTTGAAGAAGCGACGTGGGAACGGGAGGCGGAAGTCCGCTCCAAATATCCGGATTTGTTTGAAAATGCTTAAGTTGCTTTTCTTTGTAATATTCCCTAGTGTTGAGGGAAACGTATTTAAAGTTGTTAACCACATGTTGATATGTGCGTTGTTGTTTTAAGCATAAGGTTGTTGAGAGTTGCCATTACTTTTTAGGAAATTTCATGTTTATGCGTATTTGGGAGGTTGTTGTTAATGAGATAACCATGATGGAATTTGGTTGAGAGTTAGTATTGTGATTTGAAAATGAAATAGCGTCGCTTTGATCGCTAGAAACCTCTTTGTTTAGGTAGTTTGATTTGAAATTTCGGGATGAAATTCTTTAAGGGGGAAGGTTGTAACGATCGGTTTCGATCCTTCTTTAAGGGGGTCTAGGGGGCAGCGCCCCTTGGGGTAGGGGCAGCGCGTGGCGGTCAAGGGGCAGCGCTCCCGAAGCAAAAATGCAAAATGCATTCGAAGTTGCTTGTCCGCTCGAGCGGCCGTTTATGCGCTCGAGCGGAGAATGTTTGGTTTCAGAAGTTTGACCTGTCTGCAAAAGTACTGGGAAAGTGTATTTGACGCTCGAGCGGGGCTTTCCACGCTCGAGCGGACCATGTTATATCAGTTCGTGAATCTGATATTTCAATCACTTTTTATCCTCTATCTCTCTAAAACTCTCATTCCTCCTTCTTTTCTAGAAATTTCTCCTTGATTTTCTCAAGATCCATTGGGATTTAGACCTAAGTTCTTCATCAAAGTTGGTTAACTCTCGAGGGCTTCGTTGTGTGCGGTGAAGATCGAGTTTCGACACCGTTGATTTTGGGGGTTTCATCTCATTTCTTCTTCAAAACTTGAGGTAGGATTTTCTTAGAGTTATATATATATTTTTGCAAGATCTATATGATTCTTGAAATCATCTTTCGATAGCTTTGAAAATTGATTGTTGATTCAAGAAGTTGAGCGATTTTGAAAGTGGGTTTGTCTCTTGTTCTTTTAAAATGATCTTATGGGTTTTGATCTTCGTTGATTGAAGAAAAGATGATTTTGGAAAGTTTTTTTCAAAAGATTTGAGTTGTATAGTTTTGGTGAGAAAACCTAGAATTTGGGATTTTTTTAAGAGACTGAAAATCCATGAATGATATTGTTATATTTATTTTGTGTGTCAAAATAAATGGATGTTTGGAAAATTTCTTATTTATATTTAATAAATGATGAATTTCAGGGAATATGAGAATTGTTGTTCATTTTGAAAATTATTGTTCAAAACGTTGAAATAGTCTTGAAATGACTAATTGTGAGGATACTTGAGAAGAGGGAATTGTGTTATTCCTTGGATGATGAATTGGAATAAAAGTATTTACATTCATCTTATGTTATTGGCATATCAATTCATTTGATTACATTAAACTTTGAAAGTTGATTTGAAAACTTGCATTGAGAAAAGAATGTTGAGAAACAAGTTTTCATGGAATGGTTTTGGGGTAAATACATTGGTAAGTCTTGATAGGTGGTGTAGATGATATTGAATAAGTTGGCCTGAGAGTCTGGGGTGAAAGACCGAAAACCCGCGCGGATAGGTGTCGAGCCTTCCGGTTAATACCGGTAAAAATGACAATTTGGTAGTACTTGTATAGTCTACTTGCAGACACCGACCTAGGGATTACCAGAGTCGTATTTACCGCCCTTGAAATAAATTGTTAAGTTTTGAACAATTGAAATTGCATGACATTCATTGACATGATGGTTTTCAAAAGATGAAAATGTGATTTATCTTGAAAAAAGGGCATAGCATGGCATGTGCATTTTATCTCTTGAGACTTGTATAAAATGTATATACTTTGTTAAGGATTTCCTACTGGACTTTATGCTCACCCTACAGGATTTTTGTGCAGGAAAAGATGTGGTGATGTTGCCTAACTAAAGGCGAGGAAATGTGTGTTGAGAGTACGTGACTCTCATTTTACTGTGACTCTATGTGTAAGCCAAGGGTTGTATGTGTGTGGGTCTGAATAACCGTTTTGTGTAACCAGGCTCAAGCCTTGGAAACTTGTAACCCTTGGGGGTATTTATTTGTTTATTTACTTGTTGTTGGATTAATGTATTGTTGCATGAAGAACTATTATATCATGTAATGTAAGTTTGGAGATTTATATTCGGTTTTCTTTGAAAGAGCCATGATTGTTGTATTATCATTTGGGCTAGAAATTTGAGACGTTACAACTTATTTTTAAGAATACTTATTATGAGGTTATAGATGTCTAATTAATTTTATTTTTTACATAGATAATTTACTAAATAAATTTTATAATATAAACTGTTAGAATTGTGTATCTGTATTATCAAATTGAATGAATGAATACAATAGGAGAAGCCTGTATATATAGGCTGAAAAGAAACCTTGGTAAGTATAAAAGAAATAGAGATACAAGCATAAGTATAAAAGAAGATAGAGATACAAGGAGATAGAGATAGAGATACAAATAAATAAGTATAATATAATAATATACATTAACAGCCCCCCTCAAACTCAAGGTGGGTAGGCATTAACCAACTTGAGTGTGGAAACTAGATCACTGAAATGACCAGGAGGATGAGCCTTGGTGAAGATGTCGGCTGTCTGATTGGCAGAGATAACAAAGATAAGACAAACAGTGCCACTAGTAACATGGTGTCGTATGAAGTGACAATCAATCTCAATATGCTTTGTGCGATCATGGAAGACATCATTATGGGCAATCTGAATAGCACTCTGATTATCACAATAGAGGTTAATCGCAGTAGAATGAGAAACCCCCATATCAGAAAGAAGCTAGCGAAGCCACACAAGCTCCTAAGTAGTGTCAGCAAGAGCATGATACCCAGCCTCAATACTAGAACGCGCAACAAGAGTTTGCTTCTTGCTACGCCAGGTAATGAGAGAGTTACCCAAGAAGAAGCAGAATCCTGTAGTAGAACGATGATTAGTAAGGTCCCTTGCCCAATCAGCATCAGAAAATGCATGTAACTGTAGAGCATAGTGAGCGGAGTAGTAAAGACCATGAAACATAGTGCCTTTGAGAACTAGAGCATCATAGTGCGGAGAGCGAGGAGCAGCCATGAACTGACTAACAATGTGAACAGCATAAGCAATGTCTGGGTGAGTAACTGTGAGATAGACAAGACTACCAACTAGCTGACGATATAAAGTAGCATCAGACATCAGGTGACCGTCAAGAGGTGTGAGACGAGTTTGAGGATCAACGGGAGTAGAGACAGTCTTGCAATCGATAAGACCAGCACGAGCCAAAAGATCAAAAGTATACTTGGCTTGGGAGAGAAAGTAACCAGACGAATCATGAGAGATTTCTCCAAGCCGAGAAAATAGCTGAGAAAACCCAAATCCTTCATCTCAAACTGGTAACTGAGAAACTATTTGAGATTAGAGATACCCACTGTGTCATCTCCAGTGATGATCATCATCCACATAGAGAAGAAGAAGAATAGTACCACGCTCTATCTTACGAATAAAAAGGGCAGAATCATAAGCACTGGAAGAGAATCCAAAATCATGAATAGTGGAGCTAAACTTGGCGAACCAGGCATGAGAAGCTTGTTTCAAACCATATAAAGCATGGCGAAGCTTACAGACTTTGGAGGGCGGAACAAAGGAACCATGTGGAGGCTGTATATAAACTTCCTCAGTGAGATTGCCATTGAAAAATGCATTCCTCACATCCATCTGACAAAGTTTCCAATGGCAAGCAGCAGCAACGACAAGTAAGCTACGAACAAAAGTCAGACGGGCAACAAGAGCAAAGGTTTCTTCATAGTCAATCCCATATTCTTGAGTAAACCCCCGGGAACAAGACGAGCTTTGTAAAGCTCAATAGAACCATCAGAATGAGTCTTAAGCTTGTAAACCCAATTGCAACTAACAAAACTTTTGCCAAGAGGAAGATCAACCACATCGCAAGTATGAGTTTTATCAAAAGTCTGTAGTTCATCAATCATAGCTTGCTGCCAAAGAGGGTTAGAACAAGCCTATTGATAGAAAGTAGGTTCATGAGAGGAAAATGCAGTAGAGCCAACAATAAAATCACGAAGAAGGACAAAGGTTATGTTACTTGAGTAGAATGACGAAGAAATACTTCAGAAGTAGGACCAGGAGGCGGACCATAAGCCTCAGGATGGGTCGGAGGCAGCATGGTAGGACCAGAGCAGGATCAGGGAGTGGAGCATCAACAGGACCAGGAGACGGAGCAGGATCCTCAGGATGAGATCAAAAGGTGCATGAGACATAGAAGTACTGGATGGAAACGGTAAAGTAGATTGTTTTGCTAGTTGACAAGATAAACAATCTATTTTATCATTTGGAACAGGACCTAACTGACCGTTGGAAACTAGAGATTGTAAACGACCAAAAAAAACATGACCTAACCGAGAATGCCATAAGGCAAGAGGAGAACTAGGAGTAGTAGGAGCAGCAAGAGGGAATGCGAAAATGGAAGCTCATACAAACGGCCATGTCTACGATCGATCCCAAGAGTCTGTTCTATCTTCGGATCCTACACAACACAACCAGTTGGAGAAAAGAGAACAACGAGGCCAAGATCAAAGAGTTGACCAATTGAAACAAGATTAAGTGTAAGATTGAGGATCAAATAAGTGTGGGGTAGAGAAACAGTAAAGGTGGAAATATGACTTATATGACTAACCTACATTTGAGAGCCATCAACAGTGTGAATAACAGGTAACGTAGAAGAAAATGTAATAGAGGATAAAAGTTTAGGGTCAGAGGTCATATGGTTGCAACAAGCGGAATCAAAATACCAAGAAGAGGTACATGAAGTAACTGAGAGGACAGTAGAGGGTGTACCAAAGGTAGAAATAACCTTTTTGACAATAGCTTCAATGTCCTGAAGAATGTAGGGTGGTGACGAGGCAACAACGGATGAAGAACCAAAAGCAACTGAAATAAATGCAAAATGTGCTGAAGACTGATCTCGGCTGTATGTTGTGGAGGGTCAGAATAGCGACCATACTGAGGATAACTGTCTAAGGTGATTAAATAATGAATCACAAAGGAGAACTAATGATGGCGGAGTAAAATTGGATAAAACAGAATGCACCAGTGAATCCGAAACATCGAAAATAGTCAGAAACTAGGCCAAAATGATTAGAAAAATGTGTAAAAAATAGGCGAAACAAGCCAAAAATTGAATTTTGGCCACACAGGGTGCTGGGCTAATGTTAGCAAGAGGGAAGCTAATGTCAGTAGAGGTACGGATGAGGCACGGCGCAATGTAGTAGAGAGGGCACAGCGTACGTTAGCAGCTGACGGAAGCAGCTTAGGGTTGATGTCAGCGTGTAGGACTCGTGCGTGGCTGGGCCAGAACAGGCGCGAGGCTAAGAGGAAGTGGCTGACGTGGCTGGCTGAGCAGATGGCGTGGCTGACGCATAAGAGAGCTTGTGTGAGTGAAGGCGGCATAAGATGACGCAAGCTCGTGAGGGTGCGTGAGAAACTTTCTAGTGATGAGATCGGTACCGGTGGAATCCTGAGAAGATTCTGATAAGTTTGATGCTGAGGGAAAAAAAATGGCGAAATAGTTCGATCAGTGTTTGGGTGATTGAATAAAATGCTATAATACCACTGTGTACGAAACTAAGTAGAAAAAGAAAAGAAAGAAGGTATAATTTTAGGATCTATAGCTCTGATACCATGGTAGGATTGTGTATCTGTATTATTGAATTGAATGAATGAATACAATAAAAAAAGCCTGTATATATAGGCTGAAAAGAAACCTAGATAAGTATAGAAGAAGATAGAGATACAAGGATAAATATAGAAGAAGATAGAGATACGAGGAGATAGAGATAGAGATACAAGTAGATAAGTATAACATAATAATATACATTAACATAAACAATTCAAATCATTCAAATAATCTCGAGATAAACCCTCACTACGCTCCCACAGTGGGATCCCTAATTTCCCACTACCCTCAGCCTCTTACGTCTAGGTTAATAATCTAAGTTATTTTCCTCTCGCAAAGCCAAATCTCTTTCAAGGGAGGATAAGACCAATTAAAACATTGTAATAAAAAAAAATTAATTAATTTTTTACGAAGTCAAGCCTTCATTTTTTAAATGATAAAATTAGTGATAAATCTAATCTAAGGAGAATATAAGGCATTAGATCCAATGGATATTTTTTTATTAGTGAGAAGTACACACTTTGTGAAATAATTTGGTGAGAAGTCCTGAAGGATATTTTGTTTCCACTTTTTTCCCTTGACTTTTTTTTATTTGTTTGACTTATGCTTAACTATCTGTTCAAATTTTTTGTCTATCTGTTTAATTTTTTCTTCTATCTGTTCAATTTTGTCTCTTAAATTCCATCTATCTGTTTAATTTTTTTCCTAAATTCTATCTATCTATTTAAGTTTTTCCTAAATTCTATCTATTTGTTCAATTTTTCTTATATGTTAAAATGACAATTTCTTATCTGTTAATCAAATTTCAAAGCTTATTTTTTCTAGCTGTTTGAAATTCACAAACTACTTTTTCTATCAATTGGAATCCTTTGCTCTCCAGATCTTCCACCACCACCACCACCACAACAACAACAACAACAAATGACAAACTGTTATTAACTAGTAGTTATGTGTGTGTTTGTATAAATAAATGTATAAATAAAATAAACAAAGGAAATTAAATAATTCATAAATTAACTTAACGAGTTAAATTCTGAATTAAATGCTTACAGAAACTTTAAACGTCGAGGCTTGTTTGGACACAATCTCCTTAAAATAGATTTTGCCCTCGTTCCAGTGCTTAGAGATTTATTGGCGTCTACTTCCCAGGATGCAACGACTACTACTATTTGGTTTGCAGCACTACAAACTCAAGTCTGGCGAATCAAAACTCTAATGTGACTCTTTTTCTTCCTAAAATTAAATGATAGATAGATGCAGAAAACATGAAGAAGAAAGACGAAATGCTCGGGAAAAATTAGATTGATTGAATTACTGGAATGGCAGGCTATATATAGGAAAACTGGTGGTTTTAAGAACAGGTGTCAACAGATAAAAAACATATTCGGACAGATTCAACAAGTAGAAAACCTGTTTGAACAAACTTGAACAGAAATAGATCTATCGGGTGGAATTTCAATAGGTATGAACTTGTTTAGGTGGATTCTAACAGGTATGAACCTGTTAAGGTGGATGAAAAAATTTGAACAGATTTATTTTGAATTTTGAAACCGAAATTCAAAATTAAATAAATAAAATAAAAATATTTTTTGCCCAAAAAGATAAGTATTGGGTCGTACAAGCCCAACCCAACCTCATACCTCACACCACGCACCCACACCCAAGCCCCAGCCCAGCCTAGCCCAACCCGCCTGCCCTATCGGACGGACGGACGGCAGCGGCGGCACGCACGTGTGTTTTTGTTTTGGTCCAATGGGTCTATCCCACTTTACCCATAACATCACCCTTCCACAAAACTTAGGTACCCCTTGAAGCCCATCCCAAGTATGGCAAGCTAGAGTTTATATGTCCATATAAATTCTTAAGCCTTTCTAAAATGGGACAAGCACATTTCACAAATGTGTAGGAAAGCCACCTAAAGCTATATCCACGAACCCGAAAATGCGCATTGAATTCTCATTCATCCGAAAATGATTTTGAGCAACCAAATTCACAATATTATTTACTACGTGGCATTAAACATAAACCCAATTAGAAACGTTAAAAATAACGCTTGGGCCCTACCTTAATTAATGCTTAAAGTTAGCAAAAAATAAGGTTTTACAAAGCCATTTTCCAACAATCCCCCACATAAATGGAATTCACGATAATAGACATGCAACAAGATGTAGACAAAGAAAGAATACATTAAGAAAATACATTAAGAAGATACACCACATCAAGATAGGTAGATTTTGGCTTTGAACCTCCTCTATTGAAAGTCTATCGGACTTACTGGCTAACCAATGGACACGATGCCTTGAGCTATTCAACTGTTTGTGTAAGCCAATACAATAGACTACACATAGTGTATCCACAAACACAGTTTGGTTCTCATGATTGTGTTCAGTTTGGCCCTGAACAACACCTGGTAATTCATGAGTGCTCTAGAGAATTTAGCCTTCTCAATTCTCACATAACCGGCCCAGTTCACACTCATATAGGTGACTTCTTATTAAGAGTATCCTGCTATACCCTACTTGGATGTCCAAGCTATAAGAATCACTAAAAGCAAAGCTTATTCTACTAACTCTTCTTATCATAGAAATGGGTACGAGAAAACCTCATTAGTGATACGTGAAGTCATCCATAATTCGGTTGTCCCTTTGAACCTAGATTGTGGGATCTCCAGTCAACTAGATTGGGTTGCCATTATGTCGACTTTTAAGTAATAGGCTTTAATCTCATTCCTCTCGATAAATGGTACACTTGCTCTCTGGCTAGCCCTTTAGTCAATGGATCCGCAATATTCTCTCTTTACTTTACATATTCTATGGAAATTATTCCATGTGAGAGCAAATGCCTAACGGTATTATGTCTTCGACGAATGTGTCGAAACTTACCGTTATACATAAGATTATGTGCCCGTCCTATTGCTGTTTCACTATCACAGCGAATACATATAGCTGGCACAGATTTAGACCACATTGGAATGTCTTCTAAGAAATTACGAAGCCATTTTGTTTCTTCTCATGTTTTATCTAATACGACAAACTCATATTCCATTGTCGACCTTGCTCTGCATGTTTGTTTGGAGGATTTCCAAGAGACTGCAGCACCTCCTAAGGTAAAGCTGTATCCACTAGTGGATTTTGAGTCTTTAGTATCCGATATCCAATTTGCATCGATGTACCCCTCAAATATTGCTAGATATTTGGTATAATGTAAGTCATAATTCTGGGTATGTCTTAGATACCTAAGTACCCTAATTATCGTTTTCCAATGATCGGATCCTGGATTACTTGTGTACCTACTCAATTTGCTTCCAGCATAGGCTATATCTGGCCTAGTGCAATTCATTAAGTACATCAAGCTTTCGATTATCCGAGAGTACTCTAATTGTGATATGCCTGCACCCGTATTTTTTGACAAATAAAGACTAATGTCAACAGGTGTTTTAGCAGGACGGTCGTCATGCTTTCCAAATTTCTCCAGAATCTTCTCAACATAATGAGATTGAGATAAAGCATATCCTTCAGATGTTCTAGTAATTTTTATTCCTAGAATTACATCTGCTACTCTCAGATCTTTCATGTCAAACTTTTTGTTCAACATTTTCTTTTTGGATTTAATCATGTCATTATTGCTTCCAATAATGAGCATGTTATCCATATAAAGACAAACTATGACATAGTCTTTGTCTATGCTTCTAACATAGACGCATTTGTCACATTCGTTTATCTTAAAACCATCCGAAAGCATAACGTGATCAAATTTTTCATGCCATTGTTTCGGGGCTTATTTTAATCCATAAAGGGATTTGACAAGTTTACAAACATTTTTCTCTTGGCCGGGAACTTGAAACCCTTCTGGTTGTTCCATGTAGATTTCCACATCTAACTTACCATTCAAAAAGGCTGTTTTAACATCCATTTGATGTATCTTTAGATTATACAAAGCTGCAATCACAATTAGCATGCGAATAGATGTTATTCTTGTCATTTTTGAGTAGGTATCAAAATAATCAAGGCCTTCCTTCTGCCTGTATCCCTTAACAACAAGCCTAGCATTGTATTTATCTATTGAACCATTTGCTTTCATTTTTCTCTTGAATATCCACTTATATCCAAGAGGTTTACATCCTATTGGAAGATCCACCAGTTTCTAACTATGATTTTACAAAATAAATTCAATTTCACTATTCACAACCTCTTTTCACAATGGAGCTTCAGGACTTGACATTGCTTCCTTGAAGTTTTGAGGCTCATTTTCTAACAGGTATGTCAGAAAATCTAGACCAAATGATTTAGAAATCCTAGCCCTCTTGCTACGTCTAGTGTCATCTGCTTTATTATCATTTTGGTTTTCACTACCATCTATAGTAGTATCAAAAGTTCTTTTATTTGAACTTGTCTCTTCAGTTTCCTTGCAAGGAAAAATGTGTTCGAAAAACGACGCATTCCTAGACTCAATAATAGTATTTACATGCACATACATTCCACTCTTGGAGAGTACAATCTTGTCAGATTCAAAGACTAATCTAAATCCATTCTTGATCAACAATGACCCAAAAATCAAATTCTTGCGAATCTCTAGCACATAGAGTACATTGTTGAGCATGAGTTCTTTCTCTGAGGTCATTTTTAGTATAATCTTTCCTTGTCCTTCTATAGTTGATGTGGAGAAGTTATCCATAAAAAGTTGTTCCCTACTTTCCATCACTTTGTAGGTTGTGACCATCTTCTTATCTACACGGAGATGGTGGGTTGCTCCAGTATCCACCCATCACTCCTTGGGATTGCCCACCAAATTTGCCTCAGAGACTACTGCAGCAAAATTGATACCTGCCACTCCATCGGAAAGATAAAAATCCTCGGCTATGTTGGCTTGTGCTGGCTTTTTGTTTGAACTCCCTCCGTCCTTGCGAACGGGACAATCCTTAGTGCGATGTCCATCTTTGCCGCACACAAAACACTTGCCTTTGAACCTTTTGTTGAACCTGTTGTTGATCCATTTGTTAATCTTACTAGTAGACCCTTGTTTGGGACCATAACCATCATGCTTCCGCTTCTTGTTGTTGAATTTTGACCCTTGTCCATGTTCCACAACATTTGCTTTAGCCTGCATGATATGGTTTCCTGACTTCTTGTTGAAACCATGGTTGTCCTCCACAATTCTGAGCAGCACTGTCTGTTCCTCCAATTTCATGTCCTTGTGCTAAACATGAACCCAATTAGAAACATGAACCACCGCATTAAACATGAACCCAATTAGAAACGTTAAAAATAACACTTAGGTCCTACCTTAATTAATGCTCAAAGTTAGCAAAAAAAATAAGGCTTTACAAAGCCATTTTCCAATACAAACAACAACAACCAATAACTGCAAAAAACAAAAAACAAAAAAACAAAAACTTATTAGATATGTGTCATTAAACACAAGAAAACAACAAATCAGTGCACCAAAAAAAAAAACTTATATGTGCAAATTAGAGAGATCTCTAATCTTTCCACAAATCTATTTTTTTTAAAAAAGGCCCACAGCTAGTGTTTTGATCTCTCTCTCTCTCTTTCATCTGATTTCTCTCTGTTTTCTTCCTAAATTCAAGGCCATTCCAATCGATTTTCCATTTTCCCAAGAATCAGGTGAGATTTCAAGCCCTACACCCATACTCCCTGTATTAATTCGACTATTGAACCATTTCATTAGATTTATCGACCTCAAGAAGTCCACTACCATACCATTGCATCCTAGTGTAGACACCTCATTTTGACCGACCTTAAGACTTGGGCGCTTTCTTCCGAACACTCGATCATGAAAATTTGAAATGTGCTATATTACGAATTTCTCAGTAGAAAATTCGGATTCAAGCTTTTATTCCAACCTGATACCCGTTTTGGTCAAATTGTTTTAGTCCCGTTCGAAAACTTATTTTGTCCACCTGTATATTTTTCAGATATTTCTTCATCAAAATTTTATAAGTCTCCCCCAATGAAAGAAGCTTGGCTCTTCAAAAAAGAAAGAGATAAAGCAAGGGTGAAGTTATCTCTCTTTATCCTCTATTATACATTGTCTTCCACTTTCTCCACTAAAAGAGCCTTCTTCAATTGCCTATATAAGAAGACTATTAGAGCTATAAAGAGGTGTGAAATTTTTTATTAGAGAGAGGTCTAAGCTTCGATCAAAGAAGAGTTTGTTTTGTCAAAATTGAGAGAGAAAATACAAAGTGAGATATAAACCTCCATTTTCCTACCTTTCACTAAGATCCACTCCATTTTCCTACCTTTCACTAAGATCCACTGATATATACCACCCAAAACTTCACTAAAGCTAAAACTTGAACTTTCTTGCTGAGATTTCAAAAACATACTCCATAACCTAAGGGTATAAATAAGAAAGTTTGATAATCAGAAAATTCATCATTTCCTCCAAAGGTGAATTTTTGCAAATCTTCTCATTTATTTTCTTTCTATTTCTCCTAATTTAAATATGTGATATAGCTTGTAAGAATGGATAGTCGAGCCACCTGATATTTATTTTTTGTATTTCCTTTACTGTTTTAAATATGTAATTTAGTTTGTTATCTTTCTCTACTTTTCCTTTCAAGCTATAAAGGCTTCTTTATTAAAAAAAAAAATTTTTAAAAAAAAAAAGTGTTAAAAAACTCTCTTCTCAACCAATTTTGAACATGAAAACTGATTTTACATCCATATTCCATGAGTAAGAAGATAAATTTTTAATTACTTTTAATGAGTTATTGGTATCCCCCCCCCCCTCCTCCTCCAATTCCCTCTCTCCCTTCATTCCCTTCTTTTCTTTCCTATTTTCTTAGAAGTCCTATAGAGTTTTCACAAGTTTTGTAGGACTTCCCTTTTGAAATGGTGAAAATCTACTCTCTACAATTAATAACATGGATTAGGGTATTAATTTATTCTTATTCACAAAAAGATGGATGTAGGTTTCCATCTATGTCTTTGGTTTGATGTTTCCTACCTTCAGTTCCCATACTTGTCATATTTTTTCTTTTGATAGCTTTTTGTACATATGATATAGCATCTCTTGGAAATGTTTTATTTGCTTTATTTTGGTTTTGCTACATGAAAAATAGGAATTCCCATATGAGTAAAACATAGTAGTTTTCAAGCAATAAACAAGGCAATTTTTGACGGATGATTGAAGTTTCCTTTTAATTTAATTTTTTTTTTTGTATATTCTCATGATTTGTTAAATTTGGTTTCTGTTATAATAATTTCCAAACCTATTTCTTTTATTTTTCTTTTATTCGGTGTTGTAATAATTCACTTTCCCTGCATTTTTTTTTTCTATCCCTTTTATTTACTCGCTTTCCATATCTGTAAATAGCATCATATTTTATTTTCATCATATTCATACTTTGCATTCATATTTCATGCATTCAAATTCGGCTCATTTGCTTCTATAGGTTTAATCAATTTTTATGTGATTTTATGCCCCATGTCTTGAGATGATTCACATGCATTTTTAGTTGCATTTTTGTATATGTATTGCATTAGAATCTTGAATCTAGGATCACGCATATTTTGCTAACTTTGTTTTGCAACTTTCTGCAAGACGTCAATAAATACTATGTGAGTATTTATGCTTTAGCATCTCATTTGTGTGTGTTTATTTTACTATGTCTAAGCATCGTACCATGCGGCTACTTGCTTAAGTGATATATCTCTATGAATGCCAGTGGATGGAGGTTGTGTCATTCAATTTGGAATAATATCGATTTTCATGTTTGCGAACTCAATTTCTTTTGAGTTGTACATTATTCAAAACTCTTTAAAAAATACATGAAATCAAATGTTCCAAAATGAATGACATAGTCTATACTTATTTGCTTCACATAGTAAATTTTAGCATTGATCGGAATATAAACATATAAAGTTAATAAAACTCATATCATGATTTAGTAGAGACCGATTTTTTGATCGAGTGAGCAGAGGTGCTCAATTAATGATATTTCTCCTTCATACCTAAGGTTCCAAACCAAGACATCTTTAATTATGACAAACAATGGTCTTGGCACAAGTCATGGGTTTTCTAGTTTTTTTAAAAGATTAGGCAGCGACTTTGAGATCTGATGATACAGTCCATTTCTGACAAAGGTTTTGCAATAAAATGAAGGTCCGAACTATTTAGCACGCTAGGGTACCCCGGACATGTGACACCTAGCTGTTAACATACTCATCCACTTCATCAAATCATCTTGTGTTGTACATAGCACAGTATTTATCTGATCATTATCTTCTCCACAAAAATTCCATACGCTCCCCCAAAAAACCAGCAAAAACACACACCATTACCCTAAACCACCATGGATGCACCGTCGCCGCTATCATTATCACCGCCACCACCAACAAAGATCTGGAGCATCTACACCCACCGCGAGATCACCTCCAAGTACGAAATCCTTAATGGAGTTAGCTCCGGCGCCTACTCCGACTTCTACAGAGCTCGCCGACTCTCTGACTTCCTCGTCGTCGCTCTCAAAGAGGTCCACGACTACCAATCTACGTTTCGCGAAATCGAGGCCCCCCAAACCCTACAGAACTCTCCGAACGTCGTCACTTTGAACGATTACTTCTAGCGCGAACACGAAGACGTTGTGCACTTCTCTTATTTGACTTCCCAAATCTTAGCAAAGGAGCTCAAATTTGACTTGTCCAATCACTGATTTGTGGCAAGTGGTGAAGACAGATCGTAGGAAAGACAGTGGTAGGAGATCTAGCGGCGGCGGGAACGGTGTATGTGGTGGCAAGAGTGAGAAAGACGGAGAAGAGAAATATATTGTTACCCAAAAGACAACCTAAGAGGGGGGTGAATTAGGTTTTTACAATTAAAAATTAATAATACCCTAATAAAAATTATGACTAGCACAATAGATAAATATAGTTAATGAAATAAAAATAATTAAAATAAGTGTTCTAACAACTATGTCAGTTAATGATTTTAGCACAGTGAAAATGTGAAATATAGCTACATCAATTTAAATAAAATAAAGAGATAAGGGAGAGAGAGGCAAACAAATTTATAGTGGTTTGATTTCAACTCGGCCTACGTCCACTCCTCAAGCTTCACTTGAGATTTTCCACTATGCTCTAGCTTCACGGGGGTGCTAGCAACCTCTTTACAAATGGAGCAATCCTCCACGAATTTTACACAGACTTTCTAAGTCAAGAACACTGAGTGTACTACACTCTTACAAGGTTGAAAAGAAGGTGTTTTTGCTTTTACAGAAAACTACAAGAATTATCTCTCAAAGATAGATATAAAAATGAAACTCTGGTTTTTCTGTAAACCTCACACAGGAAAGATGGGCTTAAAGCTATACGTCTCAGTGTATAATTTTTTAAAGAGGATGTAAACAAAAATTGAAGAACATTTCTCAGAGAATTTTTCAGAGAATAAATGTGAGTGATTATAGATCAAAGAATATTTTCTGATTTTTTTGTGACTTGTTTACATTAGAGGCTTTGGTATATATAATGAAATTTATAGACGTTTATAGCCGTTGTATTCATTTGAATATCTTCCACTTCATCATTACTAATTTGAATATCTTTCACTCTATCATTACTAATTTGAATATCTTCCATTTGAACCTTTTGGCCTGCTACTGTGCTGGGCTGTTTGAACCTCTATTTTTGGGCTGTTTAAACTCCTGATTTAAGCAAATATTAAATACATTCTAACAACATTTAAGATAAAAGTTTATGTGAGAAATAATGAAGCAAAATAAATTTTGATTCTATTTTTCTCTTTCAAATAAATTAAAACATAATTAAATAAATCATCAAAATAAATGTTGATTCTATTTTTCTCTTTCAAATAAATCATCAAAATAAATTTTGATTCTATTTTTCTCTTCCAAATAAATTAAAATATAATTAAATAAATCATCAAAATAAATAAATTTAACATATATATATATATATAGGAGAGAGAGAGAGAGAAAGAGAGAGAGAGAGAGAGAGAGAGAGAAAATGAGGAGCTAAGAGGGGAGAAGTGACTGGTTTGTGTTAACGAGAGAGAGAGAGAGAAAGAGATGAGTGGTGACAGTGAAATATGTGTTTTTATATTTTATATATACGTGAGTATTTTAGTCCTTTTATAATAGTTTGTCCTTATGGACAGAATAAATCTGGAAGCTTTTATTCGCACACACCTATTCCTCTCTTTCCACACACTTAATGATATTTTTTTATTACATTTTTATCCTAAAATAAAACTACCAAAATATCCATTTTCTTCTTCAACCAAAACCCTAACCCTAATCCTAACTATCCCCACGCCGCCCCTTCCGGTCGTCCCCTTCCCCAATATAGTCCTCCTTCCGTCGCCTTCCCTCAGCCCACCTCTTCTCAAATCGAAGCCCCTTCCCACCCCATCGCTCGTCCCTCACTCACCCTCCCCATCACCCCCGTAACTCCTCACTTCGCAACACAACAACACCACCATCGCAGCTCCTATCCCTTCGCGATTCTCAATCCGCAGAGAGAGAAAGAGAGAGAAATGCATCGTGGAACCTAGATCTGGAAAGAAGACTCATTTTTTTACCATTCGGACTACCATTATCGAAAGAATCGTCTCCATTTGAAAATCAACCATCAAACCAATGAATTTGGTTCGACCATCAACATCCGAACAAAACACATTGGTTCGACCATCAACATCCGAAACCTCTTTTTGTCTACAAACTGCTGTCGTCATCGCCTCCCTTTTCGTGACTGAGATGATATATATATATATATATATATAGAGAGAGAGAGAGAGAGAGAGTGATGAGGTGGAGGTCGCGGTAGTGTCACCGGTAGGTGGAGGAATGGGTGGGATGGCGACTAGAAGTGAAAGGTTTGAACGTTGCTTGCTGGTGTGGAAGGTGTGTGGATTGGGAGTGTTGGAAATTTGTGTGTATAGGGATATAATTGGAATAAAAGTGTGTACAATGAGTAAATATATATATATATATATATTTGAAGTATGTGAACTAAGAAGGATGTGTACAAAGAGGAATAGATGTGTACAAATAGAAGCTTCAAATAAATCCGCACCTAGACCTTTGGGCACGAAAAATCTTAAATCAGATTTTTCGCCCGAACGCACTTTTTAAATTTTATTTTAATCAAATTAATTTTTTTTTTATCCCACAGCACCACACCCATTAATTTCTTATTCAGACACCCAAATATACTACAATATACTAAAATAATTAAAAGGTCAAGAAATTACTATAAAAAGTAAACTATTCTCTCCATTTTCTACATATTTTTCATAAAAATTTTAAAATAATCAATCCCCAAAATAACCCTTATTAATTCCCCCAACCATCATGCTCCCACCACTGTCACGTACACAATGATCAACAATGCAACTAATAACACATCACCCTTTTTTACCTTGCACCAGTACTTCAATTATTATTATTATATTCAATTTAGAAAAAATTATTCTTTTATTTCAATAACTGTTATTATTTTAGATATTTGGTTCACTCAATTTAATTATCATATTTAAGATATTTTATAAATAAATTTAATTTAACAATACTTAAAATATTTTAAATCCTTAACAACTTGGTGATATAAACATTTATATTAAATAAATTTGACAGTATGAATATTTAAGTTAACAACGTAAATGTTCACATCATGAAATATTTACACTATCGATGTAAATGTTTAATGCGCATTTCACCCTATTATTATTAAGGATATTTTGATAACTATATCACTCATAAGACTTATTGAAATATTAAAAAAAAAATTAGACTATTTAAAATATAAATAAGTGAAAAGAGATTTATGAATAAATACCTTTTTAATTTATCATATGATTTATTTTATTGCTATTATATTATTTTAATAAATTCCATCACCTTTTATTTTTACGGTAATGCTAGGGAGCTCGAAAATGAGCTCCCCCGAATCCCCCTAATTTTCATTTTTTTTTTTTTTTTTCAGAAGCAGAGGAGGAGGAGGAGGAAGGAGGAGGGAGGAGGAGGACTGGAGGGGGCCATAACCACAGGGGGAGGAGGAGGCGGAGGCGGGGCCGGAGCTGCGACGGGCGACGGGCTGCTGCTGCGACGAGCTGACGATCGGCGATCAGAGCTGTTGCTGCGACGACGACAGTCGGAGGCGGAGCTGCTGCTCCCCTCTCTTCTCTCCCTCTCCCTCTTTCTCTCTCTCTCCCTCTCCCTCTCCCTCTCACTCTCAAACTCGTTGAAGAAGACGAAGAAAAAGAAAAAAAAAAAAAAAAAAAAAAATATCCAAAACGACGTCGTTTTGGACATTCGAGAGATTAGGGAGAATAAATTCGAGCGACGAAACTTTATTCTTATTTTTAATATAGTAGTGAGAAAGTACATGATAAATTAAATGAATTAAAATAATAGTAATTATCATGACATTTATTATTCTCATACATGCCTACTAAACTGTTAGTGAAAAGCATAGCAATGAGTGAGAAATGCAAGGGGTGAAGACCTCGGTGCAACATGGGTCCCAACACGGAGAGACGCCACTATTGATTGACTTTTCTCTATCTTCCATTTCCATTCCATTTATGCTCTAACCGTGTTGGAAGCACAACCATCTTTCTTTCGAATGCATTTTTTCATTGCTAGTGGCTTCGGTTCAAAATCGAATTACAACGTGGTGTTGAGTATAAAATCTATATCGATAATTCAAATTGTTTAATGTGTATGATTCGTTGAGTATTTTATTCTTATAAAAAATTATGTTAATTGGATATCAATAATCACTTAATCAGATCATATTTGTGTCAACGATAATTAAGATTTTTTAAAAATAAATTGTTGACACTAATATAGTCTGAATAAATGGCTATTAATATCCGATCAATATAATTTTTTATAAAAATAAAATACTCAATAAATATTACATATTGAATAATTTGAATTGTTAAAACGGATCAAAATGAATGCAAATAAATCAAACTAGACTGTCCAATTAAAATACTCAACTGGAGACACTCCATACCCTCTTCATTTTACTCTACGAAAATGCTTATATCCCATATCTTGTCACTATTTTGCCATTACTTCCTTATTTAAAAATATTTTTTAAAATAAAATAGAATTTAAATGAATCAAATCAAGTCTAGTAACAAGTAGTTCAAGTTTGGTTTTAAAATTTAACAAATTTCAAAATATATTCAATTTTACATAACCAATCGATCTCAACTGAATTTTTAATAAGTCAAACACGAATTGAGTTCGAGTAACAATTTTTTTGCAACCTAATTAAGGGTGTTTACCAATCGGAATGATTTAGTTTTAAAACAAATTAGGAACTGAACAAATGTTTAAAAAAAACTAAAACTATTTCCAAATCATTAAGCCTACATGACCGAATTAGAATCAAACTATACAAGTTGGTTTAGAATGGTTTGATTCTACAATTTTAAAAATTTATATAAGCAAACTAACAATAATCAACACAGTTGATTTGGTTGAAGCTAGTTAGTTCTATAATCAAAGTTTGTGTTCCAATCTTACTAATTGCTTTTTAAATTATAGTTGTAAAATTAAAAAATATTTAAAATTAATAAACAAATATATCACAATTTCATTGAGTTCAAAACTATAATCGAAATCTTAAAATTGTGAACCGAACTAATTTGAATGGTAATCATTTTCAAAACCAAAACAAAAACCAAAGTTAACAAAAACTGTACCAAAACCAACAATTTGAGCTAAAAATCAGACTTATTTACTTTTGCTTGTTTTTGGTTTTTCAAAAACACTTTTCAGAAAATTTTACTTTCTTGTTTTCCTTATTTTTTTGTTTTTATTGAATTTTTTTTAATATTTTAAACAATTTTTAAATTTTTAGACACATCTAATATAAATACACATAAAAAGTATAATTTTTGTGAATTTTTTTAAAAATTCACTAAATATCAAAAATACAAAAAAAAAAAAAAACAAGAATTTAGTATATTTTTCGTATTTTATGTATTTATTAATTTTTTAAAATATTTTTTCACAAATTTTTTACTTGTTAAATACATCTAAATAAGGTGCATCTAAAAAAAGAAAAAAAATGCTTAAAATTTAAAAAATATTCACTAAAAATAAAAATAAAAAAACGAAAAATAAAAACTCAGTTTCCAAAAAACTTAATCCAAAAAACTCAAACCAAACACACATATTGATTTTATCAATTTTTTTAAACACTGGCTTCGTTTGGGATGTGTGTTAATTTTTTTGTTTTTTTTTTACTTTTTGGCTATTTTAACCTAGGACTAAAAAATCTTGTTTGGAATAACTTTTTAAGTTTGTAAGAGAAAAATAAAATGATTATAATATAAATGTGACATTTTATTTTATTAACTTTTTAATCTATTTTATTTTATTTTTTTAAACTAAACTAACCTTTTAATCCCAAAATTTGCTATGCTAAACGAGTGAACTGTATATATTATGTGTACATGTATGTAGTTGGAATACAAATAAATACATATGTTAATGCCTTCTCTCTTTCCTTTGACTAGTTCACTTGAAAACTATATTCTTTATTCAATCAATCATCAAATCAATGGTTACACCACCTTGACACTTATTTTGGCTCTACATGCATAAAATCATGTCACTTATATATTTTTCAATTCATTCATATTTAATTTCTTTAGTTGTTATTCACTGAGTCATGGTTTTGCTCGCCCTAATATATTTATGCGTCAATGACATGCTCCTCTATTCCAACGTTCAAATCCTCTAGAATGGATCGCTCTATAGTCTTATCGTGGTTTTACGTAAGACCCAAAAATAAAATAAAATAAAATAAAATAAAAATAAAACAAACAAACAAACAAATAGACATGCATATACAACGCCTCACTCATCGCCGGTGTCATCTCCGACTGGCACCTCACTTCCTCTTCCTCCTCCCTCCTCCCTCCCCTCTCGTCCCACCGTCCGCCGCCCCTCTTCTATCCTCTTCCTACTTGCATGTATTGTAATATATATATCTATCTATATATTATATAAATAAAATAAGATTTTCGTGAAAAGTATTTCACAATAAATTTGTGAATTTATTGAATTAAAAAAATTAAAAAATAGTATTGTAATAGTTTTTAAAATATTAATAATTCTATAATTTATAATTTTCAAAAAGAAAGGTAAAAAAAAATAAAATATTTCATATCTTTCCAACCTAATTCTCTCTCACTAAATTTTTATTTCTTTAAAAAAATTAAAACTTGTTTCTTATATTACTATATTACTATACAGCAGTGATTTAGACCCCCTCAAATTTCAGCCCCCACCACCCCCACACACACGTGGCGGGTGGTGATTGGAGGAGAAGAAAAAAAAGAAAAAGAAAAAGAAAAAGTGACCAATCAAAAAAGAAAGGGGGTCAATGGGGGTCCCAATCTTTATTCATTACTATATTCATACCATATATAACTACTTTCAAATCTTTAAAATTCATAATAAAAAATAGGAACTTTCAAAATATTTTGATTTAATTGCACACATTTTTTTTTTTTTGTATACTTTTTTTTTTCTTTTTTGATTTGTTTTGTACACTCATATGTACTAATATTTATGCCTAAATTATAAATTTTTAATACATGTGATGGGTGTGAAAAGAAATTAAGTGTGTATGATTATAAGCACTCTTCATATTAGCCTCATTCATTGATTTTGTTTTCAAATATATATATATATATATATATCTATATTTCATCAATTTAATTCTTTAGTTAATGGATTTCACACTACGAAAAGACAATTTTTTTTAGTGTTTTTTATAATGGTAACTTCATTTCACAAATGATTAATTATTTTTAAAATATTAAAACATCTTACGTGAAAATTTGTATTAAATAAAAATTTAATAAAATTTAAATTGAAAATTATGATTTGTTTTGAGACTTCACTTCTTTGATCAAGTTCTATGCTAAAAATAAAATATATGAATTAAGTTAATCTGATCTTAAATAATTCTTTCAGATGTAATATAATTTAATATTAGACATATTTTAAGAATATATATATATATATAATTTTTAATTGAAGTTTTAGAATATTAATAAATATGTCAAATATACATTCATATTTTTTTTTTTTTTGGTTATAAAAAATTTACAAGATTTTTACCATTTTAAAAAATAAATAAGTGGGCAATGTGATAGTTGGGAATGAACCAAAATGATTATCTAAAAATTGGATTGATATATAGCATAAAAATCAACCAAATCTAGTTTTTTACACTGCTTTTAGTATTTGATCCAATATTAACTCATACCCATCATAACTTAACAAATTATTAAACATAAGCTTAAATTGATTATTATTAACTGCTGTCACTAATTGACTGATCAGTTTTTAAATCGAGCCCAAGATAAGACTAGAACAAACTCTATACTTTGGGTCGATCCAATATTATATAATTTTTTCAGACACAAATATACTTAATTATTTGTGTAAGAATTTTTAATATTAATATATAAATTTTTTACAAATAAATAAATAAATATGCCAAAAATATACATACATTTTATTATTTTGGTTATAAAAAATAATCATAATATATTTACCAATTTTAAAAACAAAAAATAAATGGGTTAAGTGATCATGAATTGGGTATAAATGAAGATAATTCTCCAACAATTTAATTGTTGGCATAAAAATTGATCTTAATCTAACTTCTAAACTACTTTTAATGTTTAATGCAAGTATTATCCCTCAAATTAGTTCATACTATTCAAAACCTAAGAAATTATAATATAATTTAAACATAAAATTTAAGTTGATTATTACCAACTATTTCTATTAATTGACCAATCAAAATTTTAAATCAGATCCAATGTATGGTTAGAACAATACTCATATTTTAGGTTGACCTTGGATAGTTTTTTTCATACATAAATATACTTAACTATTCATGTAATAATTTTAAATATAAATATAAAATTTTATTAAAATTTGAATTTTTTTTAATAACTATGCATAAATAGTACATATTTCTTATTTATTATAAAAATACTAACATATATTTATTTACCAATGGTTCATGCTTATGTATAGGCTAAGACAATTCTCTAATGATTAGGTCAAGGCCAAGTTGAGATAAATGTTGAGTCAATTAGATTATGTCATTTTTAGTGTCTAACACAACTATAAATTCTCAAGCAAACTCCTATTCGTTTGTATTCATGAATTATGGCATAGAAGAAACTATAATTTTATGCCTAAATATACATACTTTTAAACTTTTACAAAATAGACAATGGGTAGTTAATAAATTGACAATATAATTTATTATATGATTGGGTTATCTCTGACATTAAATAAACTAAATTGCAAAATTTATAAGACAAAATGCATTGATATTTCATTGTAAATATAATTTTTGTAATTTTATTGCACTTTTTTAAAAATACATTCCACCATAATTTATTTATTTTTCTTATAAATAAATTTTTTGTTATTATTTAATTTCAAAATTATTTTTTAATTATTTACTTAAACACGGGCATAGCACGGGTATTATACAAAATAATTTTAAAAAATTACACCCGTGCTATAAAGATCCGTTAAGAAAATGTGAGTAAGAGAGAAGAATAAGAAAATTGCCCAATGTGAGATACCAAAACTAGCAAGAGTGAGACAATCTAAAAGTTGTATTGATAGGTACATGCTGATTTCAGGAAAGATAAGAGGATAAGTCACTGGTAGTTCATTATTTGTCATTTTCATTTTGTTATTCAATTTTTTTATTTAAACAAATTTTGCTAGATTGAGTTTCACAAAAGAAAAAAAAAATTTATTATTATTATATTATATGGCAAACTAAAAAAATGTAATTAGTAAAAAATAATAATAATAATAATTATTGAGTTTCACATAGTTTACGATATCATCTAATATATGGCAAACTAAAATTATGAAACCCTTAAAAAATAATAATGTATTTATATTTTATCATAGGTGAAGTTTTTGTTTCTAAAAATAAAAATTAAAAAGTACAATTTTATAATTTATCATAATTTATGACAGGGATAGGCCCACTAGGATCACGGCCCACAAAGGGTAAACCCAAGCCCACCATCTAGACCCCATTACACAACCCGGTTAGAAAAACCCAGCACCTCTGGAAGCCAACTGGGCAGGGAGGACCATAATATCCAGACACATGGCGGATGCAGGAGAGGCCACATCAGCAGACAAAGATCTGCAAAGTTATTGCCACAGCACATCACCATTAATGCAATCCATCACAGCATTTATTGCGACAACACCCTCAGCCGGAATGGCACCCCTCACCCTGAACAAGACGAATGACGGCACAAGCTTTCGGCAAGGAACGAAATGATGACAAGAGATATAAGCAAAGTGAGGCAAAAGAGAAGTTAAGTTTCTAACCTTCTCTCTCACCTCTCTCTCGATATTTTTCTGGTCTATTAACCTAACTTTTTCATACGGAGGGTTCGCTGGGGGACTACCCCGTTCCCCGTTGAACTTATTTGCAGGTAGCCCATTGGATCTGAGGAGCTTGGATCGGTCCAGCCCATTCACCTAGAGAACCGCATCATCAGTTGGCGCCGTCTGTGGGAACTTGGTTCTTATCCGCGCGCCAGTTGTGTTCATTGTCGCCGGAGACCCTCGTTCCAACGATCCTTTACCTTTACCCATCAAGGTGTATGGTCACGACTAGATCCATGGCTTCTCACCACAATGCTGCTGACCACCAGACCGACCCTCCCAACCCAAACCAACCGCCACAATATTTCATCGAGCTCACCAATAGCATCAACCGCATGGCTGAGCAAAACCAAGCCTGATAAATGCCTTGCTCCAAAGAAATCTTCCCATGCCGCCTCCGCCACCCCCAGATGATCCGCCTCATCCAGAACAAGTCCTGAGCCACACCATCCCACAACCCAACTTTCCTAACTTGGGAGGCTTGCAACCGCCTCACCCACAAGTCATTCCACCACCTCCACCTCCACACCCGTCGATCGCACCACCAGCTCCCGAGCAGGAAGCCAGCAGTATCCAACATCCACCCCAGCCTCCATTCCCCTCCGGAGGTGACAACATTCCCCTCTGGGACGCTGAACTCCGAGCCATGAAGCTTCAGCTCCAAGGGGTCATGCAGAACATTCAACACAAACCCTCTACCACTACAAACTCACCATTCGTTGCCTCCATTCGAGACAAACCTCTGCCCGCCAAGTTCAAAATGCCCACCATTGACTCCTTCGACGGGACCACGGACCCAGTCGATCACCTGGAAACCTACCGCACCCTCATGATTCTCCACGCCTTTCCTGACGAGATCATGTGCCGAGCTTTCCCTGTAACATTGAAGGGGTCAGCTCGGCTTTGGTTCAGTCAGTTACCGGCGGACTCTGTCTCCACCTTCCAGCACCTCAGCGACTCTTTCCTCAGCCACTTTATCGGAGCTCAACGTCAGCGCCGTCCTGCAACCCAACTTCTCAACATCCGCCAGACCGAGGGGGAGTCACTACGCAGCTTTGTTACTCGCTTCAATACCGAAGCTTTGCAGGTGGCTGAAAATGATGACAAGGTCATCCTCACCGCATTCATGGCAGGTCTACGGTCGTCTGATTTCCTCTTCTCACTTTCTAAAAACCCCCCGACCTCCATGGCAACCCTACTCTCCAAAGCCCAGAAATATATGAACGCAGAAGACTCATTAGCCGCTCGGCAAGACCCGATCACTAAAAACCCGACCCCCAGAGATAAGAGGAAAGACCCCGAACCCCGAAACACTCAGTACAACAACCAAACACCCCATTATACCGACCGGCCTCCGCGCACCGACCGACCGGCACCAGCTAGACCACCTGGTCGGTTCGAGAGGTATACCCCCCTTAACTCCCCCATGGAACAGGTCCTCCATCAAATCCAGAAAGACTACTACTACCCCCTCAAATGGCCCCTACCTTCACGAAACCCTTCCAGCCGGAAAGACCAGTCCAAATATTGCCGTTTCCACCAAGACCACGGCCATAACACACGACTGTATCAATCTCAAGGACCAGGTCGAAGCCCTGATACGTCAAGGGCGTCTCAGCCGTTCACAAATATCCACCCTCAGCAGAGACAGAAGACTGAGCCCCTCAGACACGACCGTCGGCGCACCCCGCCCCGACACCAAGCCCACCTGACCAGGGTCGTGATCGTCAACAACCACAACCACGACCCCCAGGAAATCCTCCTCCACCAGTTGGAGAAATCAGGGTCATTTCAGGCGGGCTCGCCTGCGGAGGACCATCCCGCTCAGCTCAGAGGGCCGAGCTCAGAAAAATCCGGCAGGGCTCGGACAACACGGTGGCCATGGTCGACAGACCTTCCAAAGCAGCCAAAGCAGTGGATTGAACCCATCACCTTCACAGACGCCGATTGTGCAGGAATCCGCTATCCCCATGATGATCCCCTAGTGATCTCTTCAATCCTCTCCAATTACAAGGTCAGACGAGTCCTCATAGACAATGGCAGCTCTTCAGACATCATCTTCCTAAATTGCTTCCGCCAGCTTAAGGTCGGAGAAAGAGCTTGACCCTCCAAACCCCTCTAGTCGGTTTCACCGGCGACCGTGTGACCTCGATCGGCTCCATCGACCTACCTATCACCATCGGCGAACACCCCAGGCAGACCACTAAGTTGCTCACCTTCCTTGTGGTCGATTGCCCCTCTGCTTACAACATCATCCTTGGCCGCACGGCCCTAATGCCTTCCAAGCCATCACATCCACCTACCATCTTGCCATCAAATTTCCTACTGATTCCGGTGTCGGGACAGTCAGAGGAGAGCAGACAGTGGCCAGGGATGCTACGTCGCCTCCCTTAAAGAAGTTAAGCTGAAGGAAGCAATGATCATTGAAGGGCTCGACGCCCGGGATGAAGACGAGTTGGTCAGAGGAGAACCAGTGGAGGAGCTCGTCGAGGTCAATATTGATCCCACCAACCCGCTCAAAACAGCTAAAATCGGCAGCCAACTACCTTCCCAAGCCAAAGCCGACCTTACTGCCCTCCTGACCGAGCACAGGGACATCTTTGCTTGGACTCATGCTGACATGCCAGGCATTGACCCTTCTCTCATAACCCACCGCCTCAGCATCGAACCTCATTTCAAACCTTACCGCCAAAAGCAGCGAATCTTCCACCAGAGCGTAATAATCTTATCGCTGCAGAAGTTGACAAACTCCTTGACGCCCAGTTCATCCGAAACGTGGACTATCCTAAGTGGCTGTCCAATGTGGTCCTGGTTCGCAAAAACAACGGCAAATGGCGTCTCTGCGTCGACTACTCCGACCTGAACAGAGCTTGCCCCAAGGATAGCTACCCACTTCCCCGCATAGATCTGCTGGTCGATGCCACGGCCGGTCACCAAATGCTCAGTTTCATGGATGCTTTCTCTGGGTACAACCAAATCATGATGCACTCATCCGATCGGGAACACACATCCTTCATCACCGACCGAGGTACCTACCACTACTGCGTAATGCCGTTCGGATTAAAAAACGCTGGGGCCACCTACCAACGGTTAGTCAATGCAGTTTTCCACCATCAGATCGGTCGAAACATGGAAGTATACGTGGATGACATGCTAGTCAAGAGCAAACTCTCCACCGATCATATCGCCGACCTGCGAGAGACTTTTGCCACCCTTCGAAAGTATCAGATGAAGCTCAACCCCGAGAAGTGCGCCTTTGGCGTAGGGTCTGGGAAATTCTTGGGCTTCATGGTTAGTCAACGCGGCATTGAGGCTAACCCTGAAAAGATCAAAGCTCTGGTCGAGATGCAGTCGCCCAAAACGGTTAAAGAAGTTCAACGGCTCGCTGGCAGAGTAGCCGCCCTCAACCGTTTCATCTCCCGCGCCACAGATAAGTGCCTACCCTTCTTCAAAGTCCTCAGGCAGACCTTCGAATGGACAACTGAGTCCGAAGAGGCTTTCCAGCAGTTAAAACGGTGTATGGCCAACCCACCCCTCCTTTCACAAGCCATCACAGGCGAACCCCTCTTCCTCTACCTAGCAGTATCAAACACTGCTGTCAGCGCGGCCCTCATCAGAGAAGATGGCTCAGTCCAACGGCCTGTTTATTACATCAGCCGAGCTCTGAGGGGAGCAGAGCAGAACTACCCTTTGCTAGAAAAACTATCCTTGGCTTTGGTCACTGCATCCAGACGACTTCGCCCTTACTTCCAAGCCCACCCTATAGTGGTCCTCACCGACCAGCCCTTGAAGAAGGTCATGCAACAACCAGAACTTTCGGGCAGACTAATGCAGTGGTCAGTCGAACTCAGCCAGTTTGACATCTCCTACCGCCCTCGAACAGCAATCAAGGGGCAAGCTATAGCCGACTTCATCATGGAATTCACCAATCCTATGCCACCCACTACCTCAACGCCCCATCAGCTCCTGCCGATCCTGAAGACCCCCATTCCTGGACTCTCAATGTTGATGGGTCATCTTGCAGGGCGGGTAGTGGGGCTGGCATCATCCTCGCCTCTCCTGAGGGTGGCTATTTCAAATGTGCTCTTCGCTTCCTGTTTGAGGCTAGTAATAACGAGGCTGAGTATGAAGCATTGATAGCAGGACTCCGCCTCGCCAAAGACATTGGTGTCGACCAGATCCGCGTGTTCAGTGATTCCCAACTCATCGTCGGTCAGATCACGGGGGAATTCGATGCCAAGGATGATACAATGCGAGCTTACAGAGACATAGCACTCCCCCTTGTTCGCCTCTTCAATACTTTCCAGATCAGGCACATACCCCGGACGGAAAACTCCAAAGCAGACGAAATGGCCCGGCTGGCTTCCGCTGACCATTCCGACCTTAGCGACGGAGTTCACCTTGAATATCTAGCTCACCCGGCCATCTCGCCGACCCACAAGAAGTGCAATTCCTCCAGACTGAACCCATCCCTTGGGCATCCGACATTCTCCTCTTCTTGACCGCTGGGGAGCTCCCAAACGACCAACAGCTAGCTGCCAAGGTCAGAGCTCGATCGGCTAACTACATTCTGGTCGATGGCATCCTTTATAAACGAGGTTTTTCGCGCCCATACCTGCGATGCCTCAACCCCACCCAGGCAACCTATGTCATGCAAGAAATCCATGAGGGGATCTGTGGCAACCACTCGGGGGGGTCCCTCGCTCAGAAAGTACTCCGCACAGGCTACTTCTGGCCGACTCTCAACCAAGATGCAACCGATTTTGTGCTTAAATGCGACAAGTGTCAGCGCTTCGCCAACATCCCACACGCCCCTCCTACCGAGCTGATCACCCTTTGCAGCCCTTATCCATTCGCCAAATGGGGGATCGACTTGGTTGGTCCACTCCCCACCGGCCGAGGCCAGACCAAGTTTGCAATTGTCGCCATCGATTACTTCACCAAATGGGTAGAGGCAGAACCCCTGGCCACCATCACCGAGCGAAATACGACCAAGTTCATTTGGCAGTCGATCGTTTGCAGGTTTGGCATCCCTCAAGCCATCGTCACCGACAACGGAAAGCAATTCGACAACGCCAAGTACAGGCAGTTTTGTGCAGACCTCCAGATTCAACCATGTTTCTCCTCCCCTGGTCACCCCCAAGCAAACGGCCAAGTTGAGGTCACAAACCGTTCTCTCCTGAAGATCATCAAAACCAAACTCGAAGCTGCTAAAGGCCTTTGGGCTGAGGAACTACCCAACGTACTCTGGGCCTACCGAACCACTGCTCGGACTCCCACTGGGGAAACCCCTTTTCGTCTAACATATGGCGCTGAGGCGGTCATCCCAGTCGAAGTCGGTCTGCCCACCCCCAGGGTCTGCATCCAGACCTCGCCTCAACTGAAGAGCTCCGTCGCGCGGACTAGACCTGATTGAAGAACTCAGGGAGACCGCTGCGGTAGATTAGCCTCATACCAGCAAAAAATGAGGACACACTACAATCGCAAGGTCCGACCAAGGGAATTTGCGGTGGGGGACTTAGTGCTGAGAGAAGCAACCCTTGCCACCAAGAATCCGACTGAGGGTAAATTGGCCGCCAAATGGGAGGGACCCTATATTGTGAAAGCCAGACCGCGTCCAGGCACCTACCGACTTCAAGATATGGAGGGTCGCGACCTTCCCCACCCATGGAATGCTGAACACTTGAAACGCTACTTTCAATAAGCTATTACTTTTGTATTCCTCAATTGTTGTATTCACATTTTCACGCATGATGTAATTCTTGGTCATTGTACTACATTTCTTATAACAACTGTTTTGTCTCCCAGCTATCCTCATCGTCCCACTTAAGTTTCAGCTTGCAGCACACACTCAAGACCTCAGACCGAGCACTTTCAAAAGCCTCAGTCCGACCTGAGCACTTACAAAGCCTCGGCCAGACCGAGCACTTTCAAAAGCCTCAGTCCGACCTGAGCACTTTCAGCCTCGGCCAGACCGAGCACTTACAAAAGCCTCAGTCCGACCTGAGCACTTTCAAAAGCCTCGGCCAGACCGAGCACTTACAAAAGCCTCAGTCCGACTGAGCACTTTCAAAAGCCTCAGTCCGACCTGAGCACTTTCAAAAGCCTCAGTCCGACCTGAGCACTTTCAAAAGCCTCAGTCCAGACCTGAGCACTTTCAAAAGCCTCGCCAGACCGAGCACTTTCAAAAGCCTCAGTCCGACCTGAGCACTTTCAAAAGCCTCGGCCAGACCGAGCACTTTCAAAAGCCTCAGTCCGACTGAGCACTTTCAAAAGCCTCAGTCCGACCTGAGCACTTTCAAAAGCCTCAGACCGAGCACTTTCAAAAGCCTCAGTCCGACCTGAGCACTTTCAAAAGCCTCAGCCCGACCGACCTGAGCACTTCAAAAGCCTCAGTCAGACCTGAGCACTTTCAAAAGCCTCGGCCAGACCGAGCACTTAAAAAGCCTCAGTCCGACCTGAGCACTTTCAAAAGCCTCGGCCAGACCGAGCACTTACAAAAGCCTCAGTCCGACCTGAGCACTTTCAAAAGCCTCAGTCCGACCTGAGCACTTTCAAAAGCCTCAGTCCAGACCGAGCACTTTCAAAAGCCTCAGTCCGACTGAGCACTTTCAAAAGCCTCAGCCGACCTGAGCACTCTCAAAAGCCTCAGTCAGACCTGAGCACTTCCAAAAGCCTCAGTCCGACCAGACCTGAGCACTCAAAAGCCTCAGTCCGACCTGAGCATTTTCACAAGCCGCAGTCAGACCTATGAATGAAAGCTTATAAAGCAAAACACTCAGTCATAGTCTAACTCTTAACCATAATTTCAAAATAATTTGACACTTAGTCATATTTTAAAGATGCTCCCCATATTTCATTTGAAAATCACACCTTCAACATTACATTTCAGTCCACTTTTTCAAGCTAATTTGACACTTAGTCATATTTTAAAGATGTTCTCCCACACTTCAAAAAATTTGCCATTTCACTCTGTATTAGAAAATTCCTTGTCCTATTCTGGCTTGGATTCTGGCATGACTTTAGTTTCACCTTGCTCTACTGCCTAGCACAAGCATTTGCTGAAAACATCAGTGCACAAAATAATCCCAAGAAAACAAAGCAAGGCCAAACCAGCACAAGGAGAAATACACTGGACTCCTCAACTAGAACCATAAATGCCATTTTATTCATTCAAAAATGTGTGTACAACTTACTTACATCCCTTCCAAAAAAAAAAAAAAACAAACAAGACGATAAATCGAAACTCCTAAGTCTACTCATCATCCAGCTCACTCATCTCCTTCACTTGAGGCCAGGTCTTCTTCTTCCACGCCTTCGTCCAGTGGGGTCTGGGCTACGTCATCTTCTCCAACCACCACACTACTCAGGTCTAAGTCTGGAAACAGCTCCTCCGCCTTGCGCTTGAACATCTTCCAACCGCTGTCCCAGTACTCAGCCATTTCGTGCTTGTAGTAGTCAGATTGCTGGAAACTGTTAATGATTTCAGACTCTGTCCTCACCCCAGCACCTGTCCCTGATGACCCAGCACCCCCAGACCCCAACCCAGCCAAGCTGGCAGCAACTGCGGCGTCGATCGCCATCTGGAACTCAGGAGACCCTTTGAATTGTGTCACAGCTGCAACATAAAGATCAGGGTAGGCTGCCCTTTCTGACGCCGCCTTCGCCTTCTCTTCGTTCAGCTCTTTTTGTAGAGCCTCCTTCTCAGCTGCAGCCTTGGCCTTCTCAGCCTCCAGCTCCCTCTTCCAGGCCTCCCCCTCAGCAGTCAGTTTCACCTCTCCTCCTCCACCTCCTTCCTTAGCCTCTCCCTCTCCGCCCTCGCCTTCTCACCCTCTACTTCCAACTCCCTCCTCAGTTCACCTTCTCCTCCTCTGCCTTGGCCAGCTTCTCCTCCACCGCCTTTGCAGAGCCTCCACCTTAGCATCTGCCTCGTCTCTCTGCCTGACAAGATCTCGTTATTATTCATGGCTTCCTCGTGCGCTCGACGCCACGCAAGCTTTTTGGTCTCCTCCAACCTCTGCCGCTCTGCAGCAAGTTGAAACTCGAGCGACACGACTTGGCGGCGTGCACCCTCCAGCTCCAACTTGACTGCTTGCAGATCAGTGTGGGCGCTTCCAGTCAGCACTCTCCTTCTGCAAACTGGCCAATTGGGCTTTGGTCTCCTCAGCCTTTAGCTTGGCGGCCCTGCTTTCCTGAGAAGAGCCCCGCCAAGGTGGTCACCTCCATTTGGCGGAGTATAACCCCCTCAGCAGGTCCCTCATTAAATCCACATGCCGACGCAGGGCTGGCTTCTCCACCATCTTCACTAGGCGGTCTGCCACCGACCTCGCTGGGCCCCATCTCCCTCCAGTCTCCCAGCTACTGCACGAGCATGGTAAGTGTGGCACCCAGACCAGCCCCTTTCCTGCGGCGCAGAGCCCCCTTGAGTCTGCTCCCTCCTACTTGGCTCAACCCCAGCCAACCTACTTCTGTTGCACCACTGAGGTTTTCTCCAACATCCCCCCACTTGGCTCGCCCCCAACCTGCCAGCCCCACTTGTTCTACTGGGGTCTTCTCCACCACGTCCACCGTCGGACTGGCTATCGCCACTTCGGGGGTATCCTTTGTCACAAGGACCTCTTCCCCAGCTGAGACACCACCCCTTCTGGGGTCTGCTCCACCTCCCCGCCCTCACCCTCCACTTGTTTGGCCAGGCTGGCCCCCTCCATCCTTACCTCCTTTCTTCTTTTCTGGGCTGGCTCCTCCCCACCCCGCCTCAACCTCTTCTTCTTCTTCCCTACCCCCAGTGCCTCCATCTCCTTCAACGACCTCTCCTTCAGAGGATCTTTTGGAAGCAGCCGCAGAGCAGACTCACCCAAACCCTTCTCTCCCAAGGGTTTGGGACGAGGTCGAATCCTCTCCCTCGCCACTGGCTGAGGAGGTCGGTCGGCTTGGGCCTCCTTGAACTTCTGGGCTTTCACCAGCATGGCTTGATCTTCCGCCTCTTGCGCTTTTCTTCTTACCTCCAACTCTGATCGGTCGAGGTCCCCACCGATCGGTTTTGGGCCCAACCCAGCTTCAAACAAGACCGACGGCTGAACCAGCTCGTCCCACTTGACCTTTTCCTTTTCCCTCCACTCCTTCACCTTCTTAACCTCTCCTCTGCCGCCGCCCCAACTTTACTCTGCATACTTGGCTGGCACCTTCCATATGGTGCGCACACCAACCCCTCCAGGGATGGACACATAGAACCACCGCGGCCTCCAACCTTTGATGGACGTTGGTAAACCAGCCACCAAACCCTTCCCTGCCAACGCCTGAAGGGTGATCCAGGTCTCTTGCTGTCCTGCAGCCTTGTAACAGCCGAAGAACTCCTCCACCGTCATGGCCGCCCCTCCGTTCGCCTTTGGCCAAGCACATGCACAAGCCAGCAGGATTTTCCATGCATTGGGCATCAGTTGCCCTGGTGCTACCTCCAGGTGGTTGAGCACATCTACCACGATTTGCGGCAGAGGCAACCTCAGCCCACCTTTTAGAGCTTCCTCGTAGAGGGAAAACGCACCCACCCTGACATCGGAAGGTCTCTCCGTCGATTTCGGCACCCATAATTCCACCTCCACAGGAATCTGATACTTCTCGCGGATAGCCCCCAACTCCGCCGCTGTAATAAGGGATCTATCAGCCCTCGAATGCCAGTGGTCTGGTTCCACCTGGCTGATTGGCTGTGCCGTTTCTACCAATTCCCCACCCCTGTTGGACCTATACTGAATCGCTAATTCCTCTGCATCATCTTCCCCCAAGGGATCCATCCTCACATCCCAGTCCCTTCCTGCGCCATTGCTAAGTTGTGTTTGCGAATAGCTTCAGATGCAGGTTCCAGAAAATTGCAGAAGTGTTTTAATGGGTATCGTGAGCAACGAAGGAATGATACTTCGAATATTTTGAGTTTTTGTAAACAAGTAGGTGAATCGTATGATACCAAAAGCCCACGGTTTGCCCGTATTCCAAGGATCCAAATTAACGTTCGCCAGTTTGAAAACTTTTCAAATCATCCGCCAAAACTGTATCATCAATGCCCATAATAATGCCCCTGACGCTTCACTCCTGATCCAACGCTTGACGTTTCCCCTTCCCCGAAACCCGGCCACGTGTATGGTCCAGATGCACTGACTCCTGCCCTCACCCTGTCTTTTCCACTTCAAATCGCCACGTGACACGCCGCCTCTTGAGCCCCGTGCCCGTCCGCTCGGTCCCCCTTGCGGTCGGCCTCGCCGCTCCACCACTTACGCTCGGTCATCCGCTCGGCCACCCTTGCGGTCGGCCTCATCCGCTCGGCCACCCTTACGCTCGGCCTCGCCCGCTCGGTCACCCTTGTGCTCGGCTTCATCCACTCGGCTACCCTCACGGTCAGCCTGGTCCACTCAGCCTACCGGTTGAATTCGTCTTCCTTATCATTATTCCCTTCGTTGGACTAAAGCTGCACTTGGGAATGGGGGACTACTGACAGGGATAGGCCCACTAGGATCACGGCCCACAAAGGGTAAACCCAAGCCCACCATCTAGACCCCATTACACAACCCGGTTAGAAAAACCCAGCACCTCTGGAAGCCAACTGGGCAGGGAGGACCCATAATATCCAGACACATGGCGGATGCAGGAGAGGCCACATCAGCAGACAAAGATCTGCAAAGTTATTGCCACAGCACATCACCATTAATGCAATCCATCACATCATTTATTGCGACAACACCCCTCAGCCGGAATGGCACCCCCTCACCCTGAACAAGACGAATGACGGCACAAGCTTTCGGCAAGGAACGAAATGATTACCAAGAGATATAAACAAAGCCTGAGGCAAAAGAGGAAGTTAAGTTTTATCTATCTCCTTCTCTCTCACCTTCTCTCTCGATATTTTTCTGGTCTATTACCTGTTCTAATTCATACACCGGAGGGTTCGCTGGGGGACTACCCCGTTCCCCGTTGAACTTATTTGCAGGTAGCCCATTGGATCTGAGGAGCTTGGATCGGTCTAGCCCATTCACCTAGACGAACTGCATCATCAATTTATATTTAATTTTTACTAATTACATTTGATTCATATTATTGTTACTTAGAACTTAAAACATAGCATTAATGATAGGAGGGGGAAAAAAAATCATAAGCAAAATTGTGATAAAAACAATTAAAATTTAATTAATTTTATTTTTTATTGTCTAATTTTAATTTTAAAATTAATTATTAATTATTTATTTGAAATCGTGAATAGCACGGGTATTACACTAGTATAAGATGTATACAAATGCGATTACCTTTCTATTTCTGGTAAAATCAAGAAGATTTGTGATTTATATATGTATATCTAATATTGATCTTTACTTTCTCTAATTGTAGTTTAATGGGTAAAGCAAACAGAGATTGGATTTCTAATGCGCTTTCTAATCGTAGTTTAATGGGTACAGCAAATAGAGATTGGATTTCTGATGCTCTGCTTTCTATGCGAAACAATCGGACTTCTCCAAAATTCACCTCCCAAAACTACAATTCTTCCCATTCAGAACTCAATGGTACTCTCTTTAGGTGGTAGTTACACCCAAATTCCCGCCCATCACTGCCGCTGCCATCACCACCTACCATCATCCTTTGAAAACTCTACATCTAGGGTTAGGGTTTAGGATTTTGAAAGTGGAGGAAGAAGAGGAGGAAGAGAGAAGGACCCTGGTGGACGGCAACAAAAGAGGAGCGGTGAGATGGAGAGGGGCGGCAGCCCGAGATGGCACCAACGGCGACGTGTCTTTTTGGGTTTGTGTTCTTTTTTTTTTTTTTGGTTGGGAGTCTTAATTAAAATGATGTCATTTAGTTCAAATGCAAGAAAACTCTAGAGAGATCCACTCTAGAGGATCTGAAGGCCTACTCAAGAGCCGTAGCATTGTGGATAAGAGTTAACTTCCGTTTTTCAAAAAAACTATTTTCGTGACTCAAATCTACACTACTAAGAATGCTAGCAACAAGCCTTTAAATTGAACCAAGCAAACATTTCTAGCTAACCTTCCTATAATTTTGTAAAATTTAACCTCAATCCTTTTTAACAGGACCTCAAAATCATTCTTGGTTTAAAAGCCACCAAACATTACAAGATAAATAATCTACAATCTTACATCCACTGAACTTTAGTTCACCCGAATTGCCTGAATTTGTGCATGCCAGTCATCCAAGCGGATGCCCGTTGACACACTGGATAACAAGGTAGACAACCACGGTTGACAAAGGTGATGCCGGTGATTCAGTCAGTCGTCCGGCTTACGTAATTTGGACAATTCAGGCGAACCCAAATTCAGTGGATTAATCATTTTTCATAAATAGTTACATAAATTTTAGCGCAGCCATGTTTCACAATGTTAAACATCCAATTTTATTTATTTATCATAAAGGTCCTTAATTCCCATCAAATCCAAGGCTAAAAGTTAATACAGAAAATAGAAAGTTTAAGATAGAAAACAAGATTACACAGTACTAGTAAAAACTGAAACATTTAGCCCCAATATTCATTCAAATAGGTCAGAACCTTCAAAGCTTTACATCCTTCAACTGGAACCTCCACCTGAGTTTGACTGACAACATCAGTTTATGCTTAAAATAAACTTACAGCAAGGAACCTACCATGCTTTGCTTGCACATGGAACATAAGTCATTAGTAGATCAAGGTTTAAAGTAACAAAAATAAGAATTTATAAACTTCGGATACTTCTAGGACTCTAAGCATGGATATGATACAAGATTTAAATGATGAGTCGCATGATGCAGACACTTTAATAAGTCAAATTCTTCAAGAGAGACAAACATGTAGAACCGATGCCCATAATATACAATCAATCATGTAACTGATTACTCATTATTCACAAAGAACAACATTGATAATAGTTACATTGAATTTTCAACTAATATTAATATTCATAGAGGGGAAAAGGAGGTTATATTGTATGGACATTTAACACAGACAGGATTCATATTTTGCTTGTTCTCTATGATATGTTCAAAATTTTGAAATCATTGTTGAACTTTCACTTCTTCTTTTTTAAATTAATTAAAAATTAAAACTCCTTATTGTGCTTTTACTTGCAAGTATTTACATGGTAGAAAAGCCACATCAAATTCATGGCATGTCAAATGCACGTTCAGGAACTAAGAAGCACAGACATGCGGCATGCGACATGTGGCACAGGTTAAATCGATCTCTATTCTCTATTTAAACTTATTTCTTTCATCAAAGCATCTATCTCATTCTCTCTCTTGTCAACCCTAACCCTAAAGGTTAAATCTATCTCCCATAGTCCAAAAGCCCCTCTCACGATCTGAACACCCCAAAGACAAAGGCCCATTTCACACGGCATCACACGGCATCAACAACCTTTAAGCTTCAATAATGGTAGATTTCTAGCTTTAGAATGCTGATGGCAACAACACTGATTGGTGGCGTTTTGCAAAGACTAATTGATCTTCAAGCTTCAAGAAAGACGGTGACGGAGACGTTGATTGCTGGCTGTGGTGGCAACGCTGATTGATCTAGGTTCGGTTGTAGAGTTTTGGTTTTCTACATCTATTGATCTCCAAGTGTAGTTTGGTTTTTGTTTTAAATTTAGTTAGGTATTTGAGGCTTGGTTAGTGTTTTGGAATATTAGAAATCATGTTTCTATAAAACTCTTTTTGGTTCTTCTTCTTCATTGAATATGTTGAACCCCTTCTTCTATTAAATCAGTAATTGCCTAGTGTGCACAATTTTTTATGTTTGGGTTTTTAATTCCGAACCCAACCAACAAACTGAAGAAGATTAACAGAAGATTTTGATCTAACATGCGGCTGAAATCAGTTAGGCATATTCACAACTCAAACAGATTCAGTCAAGTGACTGGTTTTAAAAAACCTGCCCAAAATCAACCCGTGGATACCCCTAATTGATTAATTAATACCATACTAACTGATGAAACATTAATCATCAAACTTAAACCACATAAAGGCATTGGGTTCCATAGTAATAGTTACCTAGCTAAGCACTAGGATGTGAAGGAGCGTCACTGATGGGCTTGAATTCCTGCAACTCCTTGAAATTCATCCATGGCTTCACCCAGACCTTCGCTTCATAAGCTTTCTTTTGACCACCATTGGTTGCTTCCAGTGTTATATAGTAGATAGTTCCGGAAACAACCTGTTGCTTACATTCACGACTTTGCTGAACTCAAGACAAGCATTCTGCCACAACAGTAAAAAAAAAAACAAGAACGAAACTGCATCAATGAATTGTACACTTGTAAAATTTTGATTATACATAAGTGTATATACGGACACATATACGCATAAATACAGACATCACTACAACAGAAATATTACATAATTTGAAAAATAAAAATAAAATAAAAAAACCGTCAAAAAATTATCTTACCCCTGTTAGTTTGAATGGAAAAATATTCATCATAGTAGGATAATTATAGATAGCAGAAAAAAGTGTTATTTTCCAGCCAAAACAAACTGAGGGATCATGAGAACAATAGAATTCACTAATAGAGTAAAATGATAACCTAAAAAAATTATTTTTTTTCTTCTTTGAATCAATAGAATAATTTACACCTGAAAACAACTTATTCTCTTGCTTTCTGATGCTTGGTTGCAGTCTTAAAATTATTTTCCTTGTAGCAAGTCCTTGAGCGTGGATAGTAGAAGAACCATCTAGTTAGGAATGAAACACTGCAATTAACCATAGTTACATAGGCAGCCGCCTAGGCATAGCCACCAAACCAGGGCAGTCTCTTTGGGTTGGGCTTGGGCTTCAACTATCTTTAAGTAACCCACGGACTTTCTATTTAAAGGCCAACTCTAAATAGACTTTTTCAGAGTTGCTTATAAATTTTGACCTATTCGTGCACAAATTGTTTAGTACATTATATTTGCATAAGGATATGTGTCGATTTTTAACTCATTAATTCTAGATATATGCTTACTCTTTGAGTAAAAAGAGTATTCCTCCTCTAGGGAGTAGCCTTGGCAGCCCCAAATGTGGTCGGACCAAGTGATGGGAGATGCCTTGTTAGGTGGGAGCTTAAATTTGAAGCACACAAAGATGGGATTTCCTGCACTGGGTTGGATGTTGGGCCGCATTGGGTGGCTACACTTACTTAATACAAAAACATCTATTGTCACCCCTACATTGAATAAAACCATAAGACATGAGAACGCTCCACATCCAACTATGTGTTTTTGGATGAAAGTTGATCATGGTTACATGTGAGTGGGGATTTGTGTTTATATGTAAGTTTGTCTATAATATATGTCTCACAAAGAAAGCCTATAACACTGCATAGGCAATCTAATCCAACCTAGATCAAGAAAAAAATTAAGATTAAAATCCAACTCACCAACTGCATGAGAGAGAGAGAGAGAGAGAGAGAGAGAGTGTGTGTACCTAAAACATGGGTTATGAAGAGAAAGAAGATGAAGATGAAAAGAGGTTCTGACATTAAGCCCATGATTGGAGGTCAGAGATGCAGATGAAGTGATAAAGGTTTATTAATCTAGCCAGGAATATTGCTTCCCCATTTCTTCCTCTTTTTGCAGCTAATCTTGGGTTGGATTTTATAAGAAAAGTCATAGAGGTAGGAAGATAGTAGGGTAAAATCTTACCGGTTTATTTTTTGAAACAAATAAAAACTAGATTTAAGGTGTACCCATTTAGTAGGATCTTGGATGAGATGAGAGTAGAAACAATTCTCGCTCTACCAAAACAACCACTCTTTTCTAATTTCTACACATAATAATATACATGTATATACATGCAGATGTACAAAGAGAGAGAGATCACTTTCAACAAGGCTGTTAGAAAGTCACTTTGCGACTTAAGCCTTTGAGCCTGCACTTTGCACTATCCTGTCTACTTTCTAGTGTAAAAATGAATAATTGATAAGTTCAAAATAGAATTGGCCAAAAAGACATGTACACTGATGTAGTATATAAAATAAAAATAAAAAATCTCCCAAGTGCACGTATCCATCTATAACCAATGATCTCACTCTTGGGGTTTTGTTTTGTGTGGTGCTATTGACAGGTCATTATACATCTAATGGCTATTGATGTGTTTTCTCTTAAGAGATGGACAATGTAACATTTCATCTATTGTACTGAGTACACATGCTAACAAAAGCCATAAAATAATGATCTCTCATTGTTAAGATTACACGTGTTTAATTTAATTATACAAATAAAAACAATACAATACTAGTATATATATATATGAATTGAAGAGTCTGCTCTGCAAGTAGTCACTTTTTCCTTTTAATTTCTTATAAATTTGTTTAATTTTAAATTAAAAATTATCCAGGTAAGAACTTCCTACTTGCAAATTAAACAATCACAAAACACACGTATTCTGAAAGCCCTTCTTCTCATGAAAGCAGCCTCCCAACAAAAGCCCTTTTTGACCAGTATGCTTTTAAAGTTATGCACTGACAATTTGACAAAAGTCATTTCATCAAACAACAAATGGGCATACTGAATTAGTCACCAACTACTTTTTTACTCCACTCACATAGGCATTTCATCAAACAACCGATCAACATATTGTCTATTGAACCCACAAAACGAAAAGGATCATTTTCATGACGTAATTGTTTTAGGTTGAAATTCTTTAGATCGAAAGAAACTCCCAAATAATAATAATAATAATAAGGCATGAAAATCGAAACCAAAAAAAAAAGAACATTCAGCCGAACCAATCAGAACTAGTATTTCATTTTCCCGGAAAATTAGAAGATAAAGTTTGAAGAGGAGAGAGAGGAGAGAGAGACCTCTTTCTTGTTGTGTTCGTCAACCGCAAATCGAGCGAGGCTGTCGATCTCTGAGCTGTTCGCACTGCTGCTGATTCCGTAATTCCTCCGACTTTGGCCATCTCTCAATCTCTTTCTCTGTTTTACGAATTATTGCGAGGGGATAAGATGCAGAGATAGAGTTTGGTCTTTATATACTATACAAAAGAACGAACAATATTAAATTAAAAAAGAATAAAAATTTAGTAGTAAAATACATAATAAAAAGTAAGAATTGGAAATCGCAATCAAACGCGTAGAGGGCATTGACATTGGTTTAGTCGTTTATTGACGTTGCCGGTGTCGAATCTACGTGCTCTTCTTTGCCTTTGCCACCTCTCATTGGCCCCCCAGCTTTGGAAGATTACAACATTATCCACATTTGTCCCCGTTTGCCAACTGGATTTTTTTTTTTTTTTTGAACCGACACATTTGTATCTGTTTGGTGGGAGTGTAAAATTTAGCCTGGTCTGATCCACTCGGGTCTTGTGGGTTTCCGTTAAAATTTGAGTCGGGTCAGACCGGCTTACGTGTCAAAAAATTAGGCTCAGGCCTAGGAAGTATTCGGTTCTTGGGCGGGCCGATGGACTAGGGTCTGAACTCGGGCTTTAGCAGACCTGAACAATTTTTTTTTTTTTTTATAGACACTAGGTCTCGGGCGGGTCAAGCCTTTAGTAGGTCTTAAGCGGGCCGATGGGCCAGGCCGGACTTTAAAATGATGGCACAGGCCCAAGCCCAAGGTCTCAGGCTGGGCTCAGGCCCGGGCCCAAACAGGCTAGGTCCATCCCAAGCCGTGAGCGGGTTTCGGGCCACCCACGCGCTGCAGATCATTTTTACTTTTGGCAAGTGAAGTACAGTTTAATTTAGGTTTGACAACTTTCAGCTTTAATCAACAAATGAAAAAGTCATTCATTTTTTTTATTTTTTTCACATCTTTTCGTAGAAAATTTAAAAGTTACTAAAATAATATGTTCCTAAAAAGGTAAAATAGACTAAATAAATTAATAACACAAAATATCACATCTAAATCATAATCATTTCATTTTTTTTTTTACAAAAAGTCAAAAAGTCAAAAAAATCTTTCCAAACAAAAATTAGCCAAAAAATTAAAAAGCCAAGCTAAAAACGTCCTTCCTGAACAAATTTTTCATGTGTTTATATGGTGTTGATTGAAATGGATATTAGTGTGGGTTCAAGTATAAATAAATTCATAAATTTTGATAATTTTTTTAAGATTGTAATATTATATTTTTGTGTGATATTTTGATAAATTAAAATTTATAATATTTAAGAATTATTTGGGATGATCTAAATAATATACTTTTTTATTTTTACAAAAAGATATGTAAAAAATAGATAAGTGATATGACCCAAATAATGCATTTTATCTAAATAAGTGCACTTATTTAATTTATGTCCAATAATACCTTATTATGTAATTAATTTTTATTTTTCAATTTTGTCCACTAATAAATTTTGTTGCGATTGATTTAAAATACAATACAAATAATAAATAATCCCATTTGACTCAATTACATAAATACAGAAATGTCATATTTTGATCATAAATTTTATTTTTTTAAAATAGGAAAGATAAATGTGAGTGAAATATAACTATATTTTATTCGCATTTTCTCTATCTAAAATCATCATCCAAATATAAAGAAAAATTTACCCATAAGTCCTAGTTTTTGAAAAGTTGAACCATTTAGTCCTATAAGTTTTCTTATGCTCCATTTAGTCCCATTTGCACATCAATCTAATGTTCGAAACATTAATCTGATGTTCGAAATCTAATGTTCGAAACATTAATCTGATGTTCGAAATCTAATGTTCAAAACATTAATCTGATATTTGAAACATTGTAATAGGACCTTTCAGTCTATAAGAAAACTTTTAGGACTAAACAGTGTATAAGTTATTAATTTGAAATTTATTGATGCATCCCCCTAATTTAAATCTCTCCCTAAAAACAATAGATGGTGGATAAATACAGTTTTTAAATTAGTGTTTCGAGACAAGGATGGACTTAGAATGGTTGATCGCCCAATTTCAAAAACCTTATATTTTAGTAATTAACTGTCAATTACTTTCAAATCATACAAATTCAACCTCTCTATGGTTCTAAAATAAATAAATAAGTGATTGCATGAACCAACCTCTATTTTTATAAAACATGAGTTCAAAATATAAATTTAACAATTTCAATAAAATATAATAAAAAAATTATTTTGTCACAACTACTGTCAATAGATTAACTTATAATTACTATTTTTTATTATTCAACATAAATATTAAAAATATATATTTTTCATACTAATTTTCAATTTTATGTCAATAAGATTTAAAATAGAATACATATAATATCATAACGTATTCGAGATTACTAATATAACATTACTCATATAATTAGTATAATATTAAAATATATTTTTTTTTTTTATATACCATTACTTCTAAATATATTATCCCATGTCACTCTCTACGGAAAATAATTGATGGTGGATTCAGTTTCTTAAGTGCTAAGAAAGTTTTTTTCAAATTGCTAACTAGTACCTGCTTTTTCCAAGCATCTTAAAGGGTTTGTTTGGAATGAACTATTTAAGTGTATTTTTTGATTTTTTAGATCAAAAAAAAAGAGGAAAAAAATATGATTATTTGAGATAACTTTTTGACTTTTTACGAAAAAATATATATTAAAATATTATATAAAATAGTAAAATTACCGTATTATCCCTATGTCCTATGCATAGTGACAGTGACTATTGAAGGAACCAGTACACATTGCTTTGAATTGTGCGGTGGGGGCAGACATGCTTCAGATTATATATATAGGATAAGGCTTCTCTCTAGTCCTTCATCGGACTGGAGGGGCTTACCACAGGTCCCGTTTCGATAATTCGAACCGATGAATGTGTAGAACTCGTCGAATACTATATGTTTATAAAAAATCACGCTAATCAAATATCGATAATTATGTGATCCAATCAATTTTTTATATAAAACAATGGATGGTGAAAAATAAACGGATGAAAAAAATTTCATTTGATCACATAGCTATCGATATCCGATCGACGTGATTTTTTACAAGCATATAGTACTCGACAAGTTCTACAGATTGAACGGTTTGGATTATCGAAACGGGACCTGTGGTGGCCCCCACGGGCCCAACAATACCCTCTAGTCCGATAAAAGACTTGAGGGAAGCCTCATCCATAGTGCACTGCACGTAAGGGTACTTGGCTTGTGTATAGTACAAGTTCATTGTTGTACTTGGCTTGTGTACTCTTTTTTTTTTATATATATTTTTGGTAAATAGTGATAATTTTTTGACTTTTTAGTAATTTTTTTAGCTTTTTGTCTTTTATAGACTATCCCAAACAACACTAAGTCTCGTTCTGGAAATACGAATTTTAGTTAAAAAATTAAAAAGTCATTATAAATTATCATATCATCTTTTAGTTTTTTACACATCTTTTTATAAAAGGTTAAAAAATTATTAAAATAACATATTACAAGTAGGGTTTAATAATGCATTAAATAGTTCTCCGTTGGCATGGGAAGTGTGAATTAGTTTAGTCTCTAAGTTAAAAATTACTGATATAATTTTAATAAATTATTTAGCTCGGTTTGAATATCTTTCATGGTTTAACTAAAATGTATGTTACAATGTATTATATGACAAAAAGTGATAAAAGTAGGATTCATTTATATGTGTGAAGTGTTTGTTAGTTAATAGATTTATGGTATGCTCCAATGCTATAGTTAGGTGTGTAATTTTTATTTTTATTTTTAAGATCGAGAAGAAAATCTTCATTGCAAAATGGATAAAAAATCGGATCAATTTCGTATAGCAGTAGCAAAAGATCTCATAAAGAGATAACAAACTTTCATAGGAAGAAGAATCATAACCCACCCATAGGAAGAATCATAACCCACCCATAGGAAGAGAAAAAATTCTCACAGAGGAGGGACACAACCTCCACACAAGGAGGATTATTACAACAAACAACAAAAAAATAAAAAAAGCAAACTAAAAACAATCAGATCCAAGTTGCCAAACGCATCCAAAGCTCCATTTGTCACAACCGTAACCCGCCCCTAGAGGCTTAGGTCATGACCGGTTAGTAATCATAGGTTACCTTCGGCGTCAAAGACAAATACAAATCATTAAATAATTTACAGGGCTTACGGAAGCAAGAATTGAAATAAATAAGTCCATTGAGATGTGCTTTTATGTTTAAACTCCATAAGAAACTTAAACTCATTCATCATTACATAATATTAAACTTCAACTTCAACTTCCATACGTACAAACATGTTCTACATATAATCAAAAAACAAAATGACTAAACAAAGGGTTTGACAAAGTTTTTCTCCACTAGAGACTAAGCAACGCCCATCACGGAGACACTTCACAATCGGCTTCTCAAAAAGGTGGACTCTAAAACCAACTCTAAGCTTGATGATCCAATGTGCTCACCTATTATATATATATATATTTTTTATACATATGAGGGAAGGTAGTAACACCCCAATCCTCACATGTCATTGATATTATTCTGCTTTGGGCCACGACGCACGGATTTGTTTCTTTCTAGTGGATCACCCATCCCAAAACTACTTCAGCCTAAGCATGCTTAACTGGGGAGTTTGTTAGGGATTTCACCACCGGAAAAGGCCTTGATGCTATATAGGGTCTAGGTTTTTACTTTTATAGCTTAGGAACTCCCCTCCATTCTCGATGTGGGACACTGGGACCTTATAATCCATCCCCCTTAAGGGACTAACATCCGTGCAATAGCCTGCCAGCTCACAAGCCCTACATGCATTGAGAGACATTAGGGGCCTACACTCGGTACTTTGGAAAATCGGCTCTGATACCATTTATAACGCCCAACCCTTCAATGTCATCGATATTGTCCACTTTGGGCCACGCCAGCACGGATTTTGTTCTTCCCGAGTAGTGAAATCTCTAACAGAACTCCCCAATTAAGCGTGCTTAAGCTGGAGTAGTTCTAAGATGGGTGACCCACTGGGAAGAACAAATCCATGCAGGCGTGGCCTAAAGCGGACAATATCGATGACATGTAAAAAGTTAGGGCGTTACAAGGCGGTGAGATAAAACCTAGTGAGGAACATCAATATAAGGTTAATGAATGAAATCCAACATCTCATAAAACATATTTTTTAATTTCCAAAACAATTCATATATATCCGATCATATCAATCCTTTGTGTTAACAATAATTATTCAAATCATTAGACCGTGGTAACATCCAATAGAGTAACATATATCAATATGCCGAAGCCAATGGGACCATTAAGGTCAATTCAATAACGAGTCAACAATAGAACCACAAGGGTAATTCATGTAAACCACTAGGTCTAACATCAGAGATTCTGTGTTTCAATTAGTCCATGGGCCATGGTGTTTGTCCCTCAGGCAAAGACTTCACTAAAGGATGCCACAAATACATTTTCAAAAAGGACATTCATTCATAGATACAAAAAAGATTTATAAACTTCTCTATTGAACAATTTCAAAATACATTTTGAACGTATCTTTATAGAAATATTACTCACAGTGGACTGAACAAACGTAAGTTTCGAGTGACAACCTGAACAAAACACATAACAAAATATACATTGAAACATACCATCAAACAACATCATTAATTCAATTCTATTCCGATTTGATTCAATTCAATTCTTTAGGTGGGTTTTAATTATTACTTCTTAATGAAGCCTTTACAATGCTTAAGAATGCTAAAAAGAAATAAGAGTGAAAATATGCATATGAAAGTTCTTCAAAAATACTGAAAATAGGGTGTTCGCTGAGCGAACTCTTGATCGCGAGCGATTCTATCGGTCTACAAAAGTACTGGATGGTCTCAAGTAGGCTTACGCAAACTTTTGTCGGCTCAAGTGGGATCAGGCTTTACAAAAAAATATTAGATGTTCGCATGTGCATTCGAGCGGTCACTTCATCGCTCGAGTGATGAAGTCGAAAATTGGGTTTTCAAAAACAATATTTTGAGCTTCAAAACATAAGTTATAATGCATAGGTTTGCATGGCTGGTTCAAACACTTAGAAATACCTTGAAAAACCTGGAAATAGAACCAGTTAAAAATGATTAACTCAAAACACATGAATTTGACAAAATTGAAAACCAAAACTCCATGCATGTGAAGTTTTTAAACTTATTTTCATAATTCTCAACTATGAGTTTGGTTCTTAAATATGAACTCAAACCTTCAAACTTCTCAAATCAAAGGATATAAATGCATTTAACTTTAAATCCAACAAAGATGATAAATTCATGCTTGAATAGTGAAATATGATGAAAATTATGTGCATGTCCATTCTAAGCCATTTTCATCATCTACAAGTTAATTCCACCAATTATCTATGTATTACCTTAATTTCCCTCACGAACACACTTTTTAGTTGGATTACTTACAGAACTCAGGTTAATTGTTTACTTAAGCTTTAATTTGAGTTCTACAAGTTAATTTCCTTCACTCCACTCCTTTACAAAAGCTCTTTTCTCACTCTAGAATTAGGTTTCCTTTCTTTCTCTCAAAAATTCCAGCACAAAAGAAGTGTAGAAAATGAGCTCTCACTCATCTCTTAGTCTTATATACATAAGATTAACTTAGGCTAATTAAACAAACTTAAGGTTAATTAATCTAACTTATATCTAATTTATTATTCCTAATTATTTTAATCTGAATCAAATTTTAATTAAACTTCCTAAAAAGTTCTAAATATTCAAATTAGTCTATCACTCTTGTCAATTTTGGTTTCTGAATTCATGTAAGCCTTCAATTTTTAATTCAAAATAGGTATTCTAACAGATATTCCTTAATTCAAAAAAATATAAACAAATTAAGCACATAACACACATTTAAACATTCAAATTTCACATAACAAGATAAATGCATTAATGATATGCATGTTGGGGTCGTCACACCATTACACTGCAACCTTCAACTTGAAATCAGAAGACCCCACCTCCACTAGTCAATATGGAACATTGAGATTGGGGTGATCGCCTAGTGTGAAATGAAAGCGTTAAACAGCGTCGGTTTTTGGATTGTGAGAATATCTAAAACTAGATCTTAAAATTTTGGACACGATGGTGAAAGTTTGAGCGCAAGCCAAACATCGATCTGGAATATCAAAAGAGAGAGAAGCGACACCAATACTGGTGGCCAAATAAATGCAGATCTAAAGGAGAGAAGGCAGATCTAGTGAAGGTGGATCTATGGAGGCGGGAAGGTGGCAATGTAGTGGTCGCAGCGCAGAAAAAGATTGGAAGGACAAGCTTTCAATATTATTAAGCAAAAGGGAATAGAAAATGATAAAAAAGGGGTGGAAGGAGGAAAGAGGAAGCCAACAGCTGGAACCCCTCCCCACCTCTTGCGGCACACCCAACAGAAGGCTTAGAGAGAGATGCTCTTCATATAATGTTATACAACCACAACAACAACAAAAAAATTACATTTTTTTTACAGTTAAATGTGTGTAGACACCCCATTTTTTACCGCCCTTAAGACTTGGGCGCCTCAGATTGATCACTCAATGATGAAAAGTTATGCTGTACAAACGTTTGATTTCTTCAACAATAAGAGCTTTTCGGTAAACCGAGTAAGAACAAAGTGGAAATAAATGAAAAGGAGGTGAAATCTTTGCAAAATATTTAAAAACTTCTTAGTTATAGGTTTGGAGTTTAAGGAAATAGGAGGGGAGGGAATAAAACTAGTTAGGGAAGAAGTTGGGTATGAATCCGTTAAGATAGAAATGAGTACCCTTCACTAAATTAGGCATATCTATTTATTCACTTAGAATTTATATTTGAGGCCACCTCCATTGGAAATTAGACTTCTAGGGCTTTAATTTAGGCTCAAAAATTACCTGAAACCAAGGCCGGATGAGGGAGATATACCTATTTGAAGTCGAGCTTGAGAGTAGATTTTTGTGGCCAACCGACCAAGCTGACTAGTTGATGAAAAATCAGCCATTTTGTGTGGATTGGTCGGCTAGGTGTCCCCATAGGCCAATTTTGGTGGCCGGCTGACCAGTTTTCCCAATAGAGCAGATATTTGTTGCCAATTATTTCCACAGGTGCATGCACTGCACCAGCTGGCTCAATACAGATATTTCTGATAGGGGCACATGTTTTTCTATATATAGGGGACCTTCCCTCTATGTTTTAGGTTAGAAAAAATTTCAAAAGGGCCAAAACTTGCATAGCACACACACACACTCTCTCTCTCTCTATCTTGCAACCTACACACTCTCTCTCTATACTTCCTAAACCAAAAAATTTTCTCTTCTTGCTGAGGTTCTTGAGCTCAAATCTCATCCCTTGAGAGTGAGAACTTGTTGGTTTGTGAACAAAAGTGTTACTCTTTTTCAAGAGGTATAACTACTAGCTCCTTTGCACTACTTTTTTCCCATCTTTTCTTACTGTTTTTGGACTGTTTTTCAACTGTTTTTATGGGCCAAAACTTGTGGTTTAAGGCCATTAAAGGTAAAGGGGTTGACCACCCTTCTTTGAACTTTGCTTCCTAGGCTTTTACCCTTGTGTTTCCCATCTTTCATCAACTTTTCTTGAGCTTTTTACCATTGATTTTCAGAGGTTTTTAGAGGCTAAAAAAGTAGTTTTGAAGTCCCAAAAATTTAGGGGTTACCCCTCCTTTGGCTTGTTTACTAGCTTAATTTCTACATTATTTTAGCTAACTTTTTCAAGCTTTTTCCATGTTATTTCCAGTATATTTTTTACTATTTAGGTTGTTGGTTTCATTTTGCTTTGTATAGCATGCTTCTAGTGTAATGGTCCTTATGGGTTTGGTGTTCTTGCATTAGACACTAGCCTATTTGAGTTGATGGCATTTATTTAGTGCTTTCCATACTTGTGTTCACATGTAATCACCTTTGCAACCTCCCTCTTTTCTTGGCTTTTTATTTCTTTGAGAGTTATTTCAACCAAGTGTTGTTTAAGCTTGAGAAAGAGACCCTTCAATGTTAAATGGTTTAATCTCTTCGGAGGTTCATTACCAGGGCATTACCTCTCTCTCATGCCCAAAACAATTTCTTGTTTGACACTCTTCTCCATTTAGTGGACTTAACTATTATTTTTGGACTAAAATGACTAAGGAATGGAAAGGTAATTAAAAAAGGTAATAAAAGTGGATTAAAATGGACCAAGATAATAAAATCTACTCGGGTTCAATCGGATGTTAATTGAACCCGTTGAATCTTGAAGCATTTCATACTAACTAGTGATGAAAATGGTTCAAGATTCAAAGCTAACCACTTCCTTTGATCAATCCCATAATAGGGAAAGGTTTTGTTGGTCTTTAGTTTCATTTACTGAGATTGTATCCCTTGGTTCATAAGTCATCACCCAGTGAATTTGCGTCGATTGATGGCTTGCGAATCAAGCCTACTCCTCATTTGAGTTGTTCGATGATAAGGAGAGGTAGGGTAGACAGACATCCCCTGAAAATGCCCTGTTTGTACTCTGTTTGTTATCTGTTGCAGCAAGGCAATACCACAAACTAGTGGCCGACCGGCTACTTTTTCTATATGGCCTACCACTTTTTCTGGCCGGCCGGCCACTTTTTTTTTTTCATCCAAGCAGTGTCCCTTTTTCCTGCAGAACAAAGCAGAGGCTGAGGCAAAATAGTGCAATTTTTTTACTGCAAAACAGAACCCTTTTGGTAGCAAAACAAAGGCATTTTCGAGTGGAAACTGCCTTCATGCATGAGCATTCCTTACTTCTCAGGGCTAATTAGTTAGAGTACTTAATTACTTAGCTTAATTAATTCTCTAGTGTAACTACTTAGTTAGTCGTTTGTATTATTATATTTGTGTTGCAATTAATTAGTTAATTACTTAATTTTGTGTTGTAATTATTTAATTAACTAGAATAGTTAGTTAAATTCAGCGTTGTAATAATTAGTTAAGTAGCTTAGCTACTTCATTTATTCAAACCCTCTTGTGCGAGGGCCAATTTGTACTAATTAGCTAATGTAGTTATTTATTTCATTTGGTTTGTAATAATTAGTTACGTAGCTTAGCTAGGGCATTTATTCGGACCCTCTTGTGCGGAGGCAAAAATGTAATAATGTGTGTATGTCTTCCAACCTCACGTCTTTCTCCCTTTTATTTATTTTTATGAGGATTTAGCGCATCATATTTCGTTATCATTTTCATTAGGCTCGATGCATTAGGCTCAACACATCATTCTAACTCACATTGTTATTTATCACTTCTTTGAAACGTGTTCAAAACTGTATGCTATCAAATCGATTCACATGCCATGTTAGTAGCTGAGTCTATTTAAATCGCATATTGTATGTGTTACATTAGTCATTTCGTATCGATAGGATCATGCATTTTTTCTAACTATTGTATTTCTTTTCGGCTTACCTTGGAGTACTAGGTGAGCACTTATTGCTTTAGCATATTGCATGGGTGTGATTGCTAACATGTCAAGCATGAATACCATGAGGCTAAGTGCTAATTGATACACCTGTTTGAATGCCTGTAGATGAAGGCTAATTACTTAAATTGGGATGAGTTGATTAATGTGTATATGAGATCACCTTTTTCAAGTGGTGCATATTCGAAACAATTTTCAAACAAACATGAAATCAAAGTGTTCCAATTTTTGCAAATTAGTCTATACTTGTGTGCATCACATAGTAATGTTAGCCTAATAATCAGAACAAGAGCATACAATGCAAATAAGAATCACATCATGATTATTAAAGGCTGATCTTTGATTGGGCGAATGGAGTGCTCAATTCATGACCTTCTTCTCTCGTACCTAAGTTTCCGAGCCGAGACACTTTGGTGATGACGGATAAATGGCTTTTGGCACGAGTCTCAGGTTTCCTAAATTTTCTAAAAATATTTAGGTGGCAACTCTGTAATTTAGCAAAGCAATCCATTTTTGGTATTTTCATTCAAAATTGATTTTCTGAAAGAATTGCCAGATTTGGACTCATCTATCTTTATCTATTTCACATTGTACTTGTGGAATCAAATTCAGAACCACGGGAGTCTAAACTATACGGCTAGTCATATCTAAAAAGAGCACGAAAAGCAAGCTACAATGTGTTAAATTATGTATTATGTAAAAGTTGGACCTACTAAAATATATAAATATATATTAGGGCAAATTTCGTTTTACCCCATGTGGTTTTGGTCATATGCGGTTTACTCCCCTTAAGATTTGTAAATAACCACATAACCCCTACGTGGTTTGTGAACTGAAATGCACCACTCTATGTTTGGATGGAGGGGTTTGTTAGAAAAGGAAGGAAATAATGAGAATAGGAAACCCCTTCACTTATTTGGATGGTTAAATAAGTAGTGAGAAATTGTGAGAAAATGATTCTCACCAGGAGCAGAGCCAGGATTTGATGATTGGGGGACCGAAAGTAAGGTATTAGGCAAAGTTTAAGCGATCCGATTAGGACAGGTTAAACAATTTAAATAATTATTAAAATCAATAAATTATTATTTAAAATAAATTAATAAATAATCAGAACATTCTAAACTTATTTCAATAACTTGAATTTCAATGACTCATCGCTAAAAAGTTACAAATTAAAAGTAATATTACATAATTAATTTAGTATATGAATGGTAATGATTTACAAATTTTTGAAATTGTCTTACACTAACGAGTGTGAGAGGAAAAAAAAAGGATAATGCTAGGGATACCAAATTTTCTACCAAATAAATGACCAAATGTCTCACATGAGTGTGGGGTCTGCAATTTGCCGACCCCACACTCATGTGAGACATTTGGTTATTTATTTGGTAAAAAATTTGGGACCTATAGCATTTTTCGAGAAAAAAAAACAATTATAGTACACACTCTTAAAATATATAAGTTCTTTTGTAATTACACCATAATGATTTGTAATAAAATTACAATGGTTTATGACTTTTTTTCATCAAAATAGTTTTAATGTTCATTACATGAATGTTTGTAATTAAGTCTTTCTTATGGTGGTGTGTACCTTCATAACATAACTATAATAGTTTGATACTAACACCATAAAAATTGTAACTTTTCTAATAGTAATAAAGTGTGTGCCACAAGTTTTCCCTTAAGTAAAACACAGAGAGGCTAAATAGAAAAATGAGAAGAAAAAAAAAATGGAAGACAAATTGGGATGAAAAGCAGGAAAAAAAATTGTTTGTCCACCAAATGAGGGAAACAGGGGAAGGGAAAATAATTAACTATTAATATATATCTTTAAAGGAATCATGTATGTTAAAATATAGTATATAAATAAAATTATAGGAAATTGGGGGGTGGGGGGCAAACATAATTAAACAAAATACATATATCTATGAAGTATTGCAGAATGTTGTAGGGGCAAGCCCCCTCTCTTCATTTTCACTAAACTTATATTTTGTTTCTTGTCAAAAGTGGTGAGATTTAATGAGAAAGTAATTAAGTTTAATAAAAAAATTTCTAAGGGGAATGCACCAATAAATCCCAAATTAATAACTTATACACTGTTTAGTCCTAAAAGTTTTTTTATAGACTGAAAGGTCCCATTACAATGTTTCAAACATCAGATTAATGTTTCGAACATTAGATTTCAAACATCTAATGTTCATCAGATTTCAATAATGTTTGAAATTATAGGATGAATGTTTCAAACATTAGATTTCACACATCTAATGTTCATCAGATTTCAATAAATTTTGAAATTATAGAATGAAACATCAGATTCATTTACATCATGATGATGTATAAATGGGACTAAATGGAGCATAAGAAAACTTTTAGGACTAAATGGTTCAACTTTTCAGAAACTAGGATTTATGGGTAAATTTTCCAATTTCTAAACTATCAAAATTATACTTACGAAAAAACATAATTTAGTTTTTTAGTGTTAAGTTTAGTCTTTTTTACGGAAACTTTCCTGACCATGTTCAATTCTAGGGTAAGTGATGAGACTAGTTTGGAATTAAATTTCCAACTTTAGGATTTTTTAGTGTTAAGTTTAATTTTCTAAAAACACAGAATAGTGAAATTCTGTTGTATTTTTCAGAAATGGTAAATGTAACTGTTGATGTTGCTACTGCTAATGTTGGTGGGGATCAAAACCCCGGGTCAACTTGCTTGCCAACCCTTGTTGTGACCTCTGTGGTCAACCTTATTGTTGTGACCTTTGTGGTCAATCCTGTTGCTACTCCTACTGTTCCGAGAGGACGCTCAACCATCATGAGCACCCAGAAAATTTCACTAGAGTGAATTTCAAGAGGTAGCGGCAAAAGATGCTATTCTACCTGACTATTTTTAGCCTTGTAAGGTTTTTGAGTGAGAATCCACAAGCCATGGAAGAGAATGAGCAAGACAAACAAAAGCTCATAGCTCTAGATGCTTGGAAAAAGTTGGACTTCCTTTGCCAAAACTATGTTCTGAATGGCTTGGCAGATACACTGTTCAACGTGTTTTATGCCAAGAAGTCAGCAAATGAGCTGTGGGATACTTTGGACAAGAAGTACAAGACCGAGGATGTTGGGCAAAGAAATTTGTTGTTGGCCAGTTTCTGGACTTCAAAATAGTGAACTCGAAAACTGTCATTAGCCAAGTTCAAAAGCTCCAAGTTATTTTGCATGAGACTCATGCGAAGGGAATGTTGCTGAGTGAATCATTCTAGGCAGCTGTTTTGATTGAGAAACTGCCTAACGACTGGAAATACTTCAAGCACAAAAGAAAGGAGATGACAGTCAAAGAGCTTGTTGTCAGGCTTCGAATTGAGGAAGACAACAGGAAAAAAATGGGGAGTACCTCCACTGTGAAAGCAAACATGGTTCAGCATAGCCAGTCTTCAAGGGTGAAGAAGAAGCCACTGATAGGCAAAAACTCAAAGCTGGGGACTAGAGGTGCTGTCTTTAAAAGGCCGGTCTACAAGCCACAGGAACCTACCTATAGATTCAATAGAAAGTGCTTCAACTGTGGAAGCGATGGGCATCGGACGGTTAATTGTCATAAGAAGAAGAAGCCTTACAAAATGAACCCTCCACAAAACAGAAGTCGGCCTCATATGGCTAAGATGAAGGATCTGTCATAAGATATAAATGACATGGATCTGTCAGCTGTCATCTCGGGTGGACACTAGGGCTACTCGCCATATCTGTGCTGAGAAGAAGATGTTCACAACTTTCGAACCAGTTTCAAATGGTGAGAAGTTGTTCATGGGGAATTCTGCAACCTCAACGGTTGAGGAGAAAGGCAAGGTAATCTTGAAGATGACTTCAGGAAAAGAACTGACTTTGAACAATGTCCTATTTGTGCCAGACATTCGTGAGAACCTTGTCTAGGGGTCTCTCTTAAGCAAGCATGGCTTCCGCATGGTGTTTGAGTCTGATAAGGTCATGTTGACTAAGAGAAAAGTCTATATGGGTAAGAGATATATGTCGAGTGGTATGTTTAAGCTTAATGTAATAACTATTATCCCAAATATTAATAAGAAAACTTCTTCTTCTGCTTATGTGCTTGAGTCCCCTGAATTGTGGCATAGTAGACTAGGTCATGTGAATTTTGACTTTTTGCATAGATTAATCAAGTTAGATCACATACCATCTTTCAAGATTAATCCAAATCACAAGTGTGAAACTTATGTAGAAGCAAAATTGACAAGGATTTCATTTCATTCTGTTGAAAGAAATACCGAGCCTTTAAATTTAGTTCATAGTAATGTGTGTGACTTGAAAGTCGTACAATCATGTGGTAGCAACAAGTACTTCATCATTTTTGTTGATGATTACACTAAATATTGTTATATGTATTTGCTTAAAAGCAAAGATGAGGCGGTTGATAAATTTATTCTTTTTAATAATGAAGTTAAGAATCAACTAAGCCGAAAGATTAAGGCTTTAAGAAGTGATCGTGGTGGAGAATATGAATTGTCATTTATTGAGATTTGTGCTCAATCTGGAATTATCTACCAAACTACAAGGCCCTATTCCCCTTAGTCAAATGGTGTTGCTAAGTGGAAAAATAAGACGTAGAAAGAAAGAAATGATAGATGCAATGTTGATTAGTTCTAGGTTGCCACGAACTTATGGGGGGAAGCAATTCTCTCCACGAATTACATTCTAAATAGAATACCTCGGAAGAAAGTGGACAAGACTCCGTATGAATTATAAAAAAGCCACAAGCCTTCTTATAATTTCCTAAAAATGTAGGGGTGTCTTGCAAAAGTGGTGATACCTACACCTAAGCGAGTTAGGATAGGTCCGAAACCATGAATTGTATATTCATTGGTTATGCACAAAATAATAGTGCATATAGGTTCTTGTGCACAAGTCTGATATTTCAGATATACACATGAATACCATTATGGAGTCAATGAATGCATCTTTCTTTGAGGACATGTTTCCTTGCTGAACCCGATGAGAGAATCAAAGTTCTGAGAAAGAACTTGAAGATAATCCTAGTAATAGTGATCAAAATGAGGAAATAGATAAGCCAAGAAGGAGTAAAAGGACTACGACTTCCAAGTCGTTTGGTCCGAACTTCTTCACTTATATGTTAGAGGGAGAACCTTGATCTTTCCATGTAACTGTGACTTCACCTGAAAGTCCTTTGTGGAAAGAAGCAATTAAGAGTGAGATTGACTCCATCTTGCAGAACCTTACATGGGATTTAGTTAATCTACCCCCAGGCAGTAAGGCCTTGGCGTGTAAATGGATCTTTAGAAGAAAGATGAAAGTGGATGGGTCAATTGATAAGTATAAAGCTAGGCTAGTTATCAAATAATACATGCAGCGAAAAAGCCTGGATTACTTTGATATGTATTCACCTGTGACAAGGATAGCATTCATTCACATGGTGATTGCGATAGCAGCTTTATGTGGACTAGAAACACATCAGATGGATGTAAAGACAACTTTCTTAAATGGAGATTTAGATGAAGAAATCTACATGGAGCAACCGAGGGGTTTTCAACTCCAGGGGCAAATAAGAAAGTCTGTAAACTTGCCAATCAATGTATGGTTTGAAGCAAGCTCCTAAGTAATGGCATCAGAAGTTTGACAACGCTATGTTGTCAATGGGTTTAGAATCAATGAGTGTGACAAATGCCCATAGGTTAAAGACACTGACAGAGATTATGTCATTTTGTGTCTATACGTTGACGACATACTCATTGTTAGTAGTAACGATGAAATATTAGAACTACCAAGAGATTGTTAAACTCTAAGTTTGACATGAAAGACATGGACCTTGTAGATGTGATTCTAGGTATTAAGATTACCAAACATCTATTGGTATTGTACTTTCTCAATCTCATTATGTTGAAAGATACTTGAGAAATTTGGTAAATTAGATACTAGTGTGTCTAGGACATCGGTAGACTTGAGTCTACACTTGACCAAGAATAATGGTTAGACTGTCTCTCAGCTAGAATATTCTCAAGTCATTGGGAGTTTGATGTATCTGATGAGTTGCACAAAGCCGGATATAGCCTACTCTGTTAGTAGGCTTAGTAGATACACGAGTAATCCTAATGCTACTCATTGGAAGGGCATTATGTGGATCTTGGGTTATCTACGCTACACCTGGGATTATGGGTTGCATTATACTAAATACCCAGAGGTACTAGAAGGTTATAGTGACGCTAATTGGATATCTAATATAAAAGATTTTAAATCCACTAGTGGTTATGTGTTTATCCTCAGAAGGGCAGCCATATCTTGGAAATCTTCTAAGAAAATGTGTATATCGAGATCAACGATGGAATCTAAGTTTATTGCTTTAGATAAAGCAACTGAAGAAGTTGAATGGCTTCGCCAGTTCATTGAAGATATTCCACATTGGTCAAAACTTGTGCCTGCTATCTATATTCATTGCGATAACAAATCAGCGATTGGACGGGTACAGAGTAAAATGTGTAATGGAAAGTCTAGACATATCCGTCATAGACATAATTCCATACGATAATTACTCTCTAATGGAGTTGACTCTCTAGACTATGTAAAGTCTAAGGACAACATTGCGGATCCGCTAACCAAAGGATTAACTTGAGAGTTAGTAGAAATGTCGTCAAGAGGGATGAGGCTAAGACCTTTAGTAAATGTTATCAGAATAAAAAAAACCCAACCTAGCTGACTGGAGATCCCAATATCTAAGTTCAAAGGGACAACCTAACTGTGTATAACAGGTGAGTCACTAAAGAGGTAAATCCTCTTGCCCATTCTTTTATACAGTGACACCCTGTGGGGGTAAAAGGTTAAACTAATGCTTTTAATGACCTAAGTGATGTGAATAGTCAACCGTGGTATAGTAAAATACCTTATGTAGGTCACCTATGTGAGTGAAGTGGGGTCACTTCTTTAAGAATTGACAAGGTCAAATTGTTTAAAAACACTCACTAAACCAAGCTAGTGTTCTAGGTCCATGCCGACACACCAGTGAGAACAAGAACAATGGTTAGACTAACTCCTGTGTAAGGTCTATTACCTCGGTTTACACAAAAGGCAGAACAGTTCAAAACATCACATTCACTGGTCAACCAGTAAATTCGATAGGCTTTCACCATGAAAGGTTCAAGGCCAACAGCTACCTTTCCTGATGCAGGGTTAGTTTGTTTGCTCTCTCTCCGAGTCTTTGTTGTTAAACGTTGTCTGCTTTCTTTATTCGGTCAATTTTTACTCATGTGGGAGATTGTTGAAAAAAATGATTTATGGTGACTTTAATGTGAAATTAAAGTAGGTCCCAACCACCTGTTAAGGTGGGATCAAATGGGCTTAGATTCTTTGTAACAAGATCTTTACACCACAAAAAGAATGACCAGAAACCATTAACAATTGAATGAAAAATTGTCTCATAAAGTTGGCTTCATGAATGAGGTTTTGGAAATAATGTATAACTACTTATTCTACATTGATTGTAAAAAAATATACTGATGGGTATTTAAATCCCAAGTTTTGGATAAAAGCATGAGCCCTTCGGGGCATCCAAATTTTCTGAAGAAAGGGAGTTATGGATGCTTCAATAATGGGCTTGGACCAAAACTATAGTCCAAGTTGGTTATGCAAAAATGGCGAAACGAGTACTCGCACAGGCGAGATCTGGGTCCGGGTCCGGGTCCGGGTCTAAGTCTGTGATTCGTGGATCTTGGGGCTTGGGCTTAGTCTGTTAGGTGGCTGCATATATAAATATACACACATGTGTATATTATGTATAACATCTACACTTAATATGGGGTTTATTTCCCAACAGTTTTGGTGCATTACTCCATCAATTTTGCATGAGTAATTGGGCATTTGTTGCCAAGCTTCATAGCTGGGAGCCTCCTCCTCTCTCCCCCATTGTGTATAAAAAGAGACCAATCTCTTTGGTTTTCTACACAAAAATTCTTTGCTCTCACATTACAGTCAGTTTGCTCCTATAATATTATTCTTCCTGTATGAGAGAGTGTTGTCATTATCAGTTCACCGGAGCTAAAACAAAAGGTACTTTTGTGTTAACGGGTTTTAACGGTCGTATCTTGAGAGACAGACGCTGGCATACCTCTAGCACCCACGGTGAGGCGGAGAATCTGTTTTAAGAAGACTGTGGTATCACACAGGTTTCAGTTTGCTTTCTTTTCCTCATTTCAATGTTTTAATTGTAATATGTATTTCTGTTCCTCAAGATGTAATCTCCCATGATTTCTTATTCTGTATTTTTCTAGTTTAATTAACTATGAATCTATTTGTTTTTATTTATGAAAAACCTAAGTGATTCGTGATTCGGATCAAGATTAATTATACCGAATCCCAAACGATTAAAACTAACAATCTAAACCATCTAGCACATACAAAAGTGGTTTATATTGTTGCGTCAAAAATAATAAATTGACACACAACCGATTTTTACATGGAAAACCACAATTGGAGCACCTCCAATTGTGATTAAAAAACCACGGACAAAACGCCACTAATCAATCCACTAAAAAAAAAAAAAGAATACAAATATACCAAAACAAATTACCAAACACAATCAATTTGTCTACAACAATCTGCATCTCTTTCACCACTGCCTTCGCCTCAGAATTAATCAGCTTGATGTTGAATCCACAACATCCATGTCAAACCAACGACTACGCACAGCTTCGAACTCCTTCGAATACTCCACGCTTGAATCTCTGGATTCCACCAAAGAAGAACACTCTTGTATTTGAATAATAATCAACTCTTTGATGTATACTTGTCAAACCATGAGTTTAATACTCAACCAAACATCAAAGAAAACTAACAAAATTGCTCCAGAAGAGAACCCTAGAACCTCAAAGGAACTCTAGAAGTCGTAACCCTAAAAACTGACTGAAACACATATTTATAGAAAACAGGGCCGCGAAGGTCACTCACTCGAGCGAAGAGACAGATACGCATGAACCTTATAAGTGCCTTCGCTTGAGCCACCAAAAGGTTTGCTCGAGTGCACAAAATCCATTCCCAGTATTTTTGCAGACAGAGCAAAGTATTGGGACCAAGACTTTTTCGCGTGAGCCAAGAGTCCTTCGCTCGAGCGAGCAAGACACAAACCCAAAAACACTTAAGTAATGTTTGTTCGCGGAATTGGCAAGACTAAGGGACCTAACAATCTCCCCTTTTGTCAATTCCCGGACAAAATATTCTAACAAGGTTTCTTAGATAACTCACGCACTAGAAAAAAAACAACCAAACACAACCAACTAATCTAAATCAACAACCTTGACAAAAATACCCTACAAAAATATATAAACCAAACCACTAGGAATAGATAGAGTAATTAATCAAGAAGAAGAAAAAAAACAAATAACATATCAAGACATAATAAATCCAAACTTAATTTGTCTAATCCAAAATCCCAAAAATTGATCAGTCCATTGTCAATATCCAATAAGCATACCCAATATCCTAAACAGTATAAAGTATGAACAACCAATATCCCATATCCCAATATACCCCAAAAAGTATACCCTAACCATGTATTATACTCCCCCTTTTGACCGAGAGAGACAAAGGGAATAGAATATACAGGCCAAAATAATATGAAAAAAACACAGCAAGAGAAGCAGACTGTCCAAACACAAAACTGTCCAAAAACAACACTATCTAAAAACACAAAAAAAAAAACTGTCCGAAAGAGAAAAGGAATATCACTACAAGGACAGTGGAGGCTACTGCTACAACTACAAAAGAGAGAGAATCTGGGCAAGCATGGTGGTCTGCTGAGCAAGGTGGCCATCAAAGGCATCGAGGCAAGCATCCATTAATCAAGACGGTGTGTAACGGATCGCTCGAACTACTGCAGTTGGCCACGAAACGAGCGGGGACGTACCTTGGGTGCACTGGCATCAGTCGTATCAAACTCTGCCTCATCAACAAGGGGATCATCACCTGCATCAGAAACCCCAACCCCAGACAACCCTCCCCTGACATGGGCTTGACTCTGAGAGACGGTAAGTTTTGTGATAGGTTTAGTGGGAAAGGCAAATCGTCATCATCAAAGGTAGGGACACCAAGAAAAGTGAGGAACCGGTTGAACAAACAACCATAAGGGAGACTAAAGATTTACGACCCTCAAACACACCAATCATTTTGTCCACAATCATGACAGAAAGGTTGAAGAGGAGGTGATGATCAATGCAATACAAAACATACCCCTGGTCTTGAGTAACGTTGGAAGAATGAGTGGTGACATGCATGTTGGCACAAACAATGATATTAAGAAGGCAGAAGCAGGGAAGAAGCCCATTTTGCTGAGTAAGCACCCCAGCAATCCAAGTCCGGGGAGTGCCACAAAGTTTAGTGGTAACCATATCATAATCCGCAATATTGCGGGTAAGAAAGCGATAATGGCAGTTCCGAACTTCAGGAAGAGAAAAAAAACTTGCAAATAACCTCTTGATCAATAAAAATTTCTTTGGTGTGAACCCAAGTGTGAAACGAAGTAGAAATTTTGTTGATGGAATTGATGTTGCAATAGAATTCTCGGACCCAACTAAGATTTTGAGGACTGGAGAAATGGAGAACCCCAAAGCATCAAACAAAGACTGGATAGGGATAGACTTGAAAGCACTGGGGTGGACATTTTGTTCTAAATGAATAATCCGAGACACATAAAACTCCCGATATAGGTTGGACTATTTCCCGGATTGGAATTTAGATGTATTGTAGGTGGGACGTGACATAGTGTTTTGCGGCGTTTGGTAGATTCTGCCATGACTGACAAACACACAAAAAACCCCACAAGACAATCCCAAAACCAAGAAACACCCCATTTCCAATTTCAACCCCCAAAACAAACAGAAGATCAAACCAACAAAAGATTAGTGCAACAGGGTTAGAGCAGTCAAATGCACAAAACCAACTCCAGCATTATACCAACTACTGTAGGATCAGGAAAAGTGAAGACGCAGTTCTAGGCCAAGGTTAAAAGTAACTCCCAAAACAAAATAAATTGCAGCAGTATGAAAGACATGAGGACAGCAATATTAGGTTGAGTAAACCCAACAAAAATCCAGTCAAAAACCATCATAAAGCAACAATTTAACAAGAGAACTCATGGCAAAGCAAGGGTAAGTCAAAATCAAAACCCTAATAATCACATAGGTCTGAAATGATGCAAAAATCCTAGATAGAATGCACAAACAAGCAATTGAAAAAGAAAGAAAAAAAAACAAAGATAAAAAGAAACAAAATAACAACAAAAAAAAAACCCGCTGAAAAGGACAAACGAAACCGCACACAGATAGAAGAGAGAGAAACTTACCAAAAACCAGAGAAGGAGAGGCTGGAGAGAAAAAGAAAGCACCCAAATCCAAGGTAACCAAAGCACAAGCAGCAAGATGGAGGTGTGCCCTAGGAAAGAGAGAGCACTTGAAGAAAAAATGGGAAAAAATGAAACTGAAAGGATGGAGGGCACCATTTAAACATTGATAGGTCGCTTGAGCGAGAAGTTTGTCACTCGAGCTAAGACACTTACGCACACGAGAACGCTCGAGCCAAAACACTATCGCTCGAGCCAAAAACACACGCTCTCAGAATCTGTGCAACCTGCAAAAGTACTAGGTTGAGGAAATGTGCGCTCGACCTCAAACACGTTCACTCGAGCGACGGTGGAAAACCAAAACACTCTGAAAAGTACCCTGTGAGCATATTCAAAACACTCACACTGTCAAGCGTGACCTGAAACAAAAAGGGATTAGCGCAAAAGCAAGATGGTGATACTAAGATGAAATAATCCACATACCATGAAGCTCGCAAACTTGCAAATGTAACAACATGAAGCATAGTTGCATGAGCAAATCAGGTAAACATCGATCAATGAGCATAAGCTACATGGGAATACACAACTCAAAGGCAAACATGGGAGCTCACATAATGAATGTGTGTGTGTGTGTATGCAATCCTTGAAAGGCCATAGAGCTAGAGTTAATCCTCGTAGTGATCGGATGGATGGACCTCCAGTAAGAGTAACTAAACATCACTGAGAAAAGTCAAACCACTAGCAATCAAGGGATATTTGTTAAGTAAAAGCGGAGGCTCCCCCTCAATCAATGAGTCACTTTTTTTTTTTTTTTTTTTGACTTTGACTTTTCTTTTTGGTGGGCACTCATTGGTGGCTTTCACGCTCAAGAGTATAGAGACCAAACCAGAGAAGCATGGAAACAATAAGGATGGCCTGGTTAGTGCCTCTGAGATAGCCTTTTCCTAATGCCCGGACTTCCAAAGAACCAAGAGGGGAACCATGAAAGTGAAAAAAGATGGTATATGGTTAAGAGACTTAACATCACCCATGATATGACAGTATAGGTCAATTCCTCTAAAAATGTATAAAAGACATTGTGAGAGGTCCATAGAGAACTTTGATCACTTGTGCAGAAACCCCTACGACATTTATCTCAAGGATGTGTACAAAATGAGATCATGAAGTCAAAGAGCATGAGTATTCAGAATGAGCTATGAACAAAGATAAATGAAATCTTGCAAGAAACATGAGAGGTATTCATTAAGTCTAAGCGCAAAGATGACAAGAATCAATGGCAATGAGTTTATAACATCCAAGCACAAAAACAGCCATACAATAACACCCACTCATGCAACATGACACACTTTAGTTACTAAGCACTACACCCAAAGTCTTTCTAAGGAACTCAAACCTAAGAACATCAAGGGGTTTTGTAAAAATATCAGCTTTTTTATGCTTAGTAGATACATGTTCAAGAACAACAAAGCCCTCTTCAACCAACTCCCAAATGAAATGATAACGAATGTCAATATGTTTGGTGTAAGAGTGTTGGACTGGATTTTTAGAGATGTTTATGGCACCTGTATTATCACAGAAAAGAGTGAGAGTATCCTGGTCTATACCATAATCATGAAGCATTTGCTTTGTCCATAACATTTGTGCACAATAACGCCCTACAACAATGTACTCAACCTCAGCAGTCGAAAGTGAGATAGCATTTTTCTTTTTGCTATGCCAAGAAACTAAGTTATTCCCAAGGTAAAAACACCCACCAAATGTGCTCTTACGATCATCAGCACACCCTGCCTAATCGGCATCAGAAAAACTAATGATTTCAGCTGTAGTGTCGGTCGAGAACCAAATCTCATACCCCAATGTCCCATTAACATACTTAATGATGCATTTGACAGCAAGAAGATGAGACTCTTTAGGACAGGCTTGGTAATGGGCACAAACGCCTACACTAAATGCAATGTCAGGACGACTGGCTCTAAGGTGCAAAAGACTCCGTATCATATTCCTATAGAGGGTAGGATCAACATCAGTACCAGAGGAATCTTTGGAAAGGTGAAGACTAGTGCTCATGGGAATGCGTGCATCTTTGGCCAATTCTAGACCGAACTTAGACACAAGATTTTTGGCATACTTGGTCTGAGAGACAAACATACCCGAAGGAGACTGTTTAATTTGAAGACTCAAGAAGTAAGACAACTCCCAAACATACCCGAAGGAGACTGTTTAATTTGAAGACCCAAGAAGTAAGACAACTCCTCCATCATGCTCATTTCAAACTCATGTGTCATGCAATCCGAGAAATAATTCACAAAAGAATCAGAAGTGGATCCAAACACAATATCATCAACATAAATCTGAGCAACAAGTATATGAGATTTGTATGTTTCACAAACAAAGTCTTGTCCACACGACGTCTTTGAAATCATTATCAAGCAGAAAGGTAATGAGTCTATCATACCAACTCGAGGGGCTTGTTTCAACCAATATAACACCTTGTCTAACTTGTAGACATGGTTTTGACATTTTGGGTCCTCAAACTCTTTTGGTTGCTCAACATAGGCCTTTTCTTTCAAGTACTTATTCAGAAAGGCACTTTTCACATCCATTTGAAACAGTTTGAACCCTAGAAAGCATGCAACACCAAGTAAAATACGAATAGATTCGAGATGTGCAACAGGGGCAAACGTCTCATCATAGTCAACACCCTCTACTTGTGTATAGCCTTGAGCCACCAACCTAGCTTTATTTCTAACCACAGTACCATTCTCATCAGATTTATTTTTAAAGATCCACTTGGTACCTATCACATTCATGTCTCTAGGTTTAGGAACAAGAGTCCAAACTCTGTTACGTTCAAATTGACCTAATTCATCATGCATTGCATTAACCCAACTATCATCTAGTAAGGCCTCTCTTATATTTTTAGGTTCAATTAACGAAACATAACACATGTGAGTTACCTCTTTCCAAACTTGTTTTCGGGTTTTCATTCGATCTAAAACACTTCCAATTACCTGTTGAACCGGATGATTCAGTTTTACCCTTGCTGATGGTTTTAACTCTGGGCTGGTAGTGACTGGAGCATCAGAGGTGGTGTCTCTTTGTGCACTCTTTGGACTCGGACGTATCATTGAAGTTGGTGCTAGCTCACCTTCTTGGGCTTGACCCTGTGCTTCTCCTTGTCTTTGTGGTTCATACCCAAGATTGGAGACTCGCCATATTCTTCCTCATGTATTGCTGGATAGGGAACCTATGTCATCATAACTACATTGATTAATTCCATTAGAGATAAAGTACGTAGGCTATAGACACGAAAAGCTCTACTAGTGGTTGAATACCCTAGAAAAATACCTTTATCACTTCGAGAGTCAAATTTGCCCAAAGGCTTCTATCTTTGAAAATGTAACATTTACTCCCAAAAGTTTTAAAATATTTTACATTAGGTTTCAACCCTTTCCACAATTCATATGGAGTTTGTAAAGTGCCAGGCCTTAAATACATACAATTCACAACATAAACAAAGGTATTTAAGGCTTTAGCCTAGAACTTATGAGGAACTTTCTTGCTAAGGAGCATGACCTAGCCATCTCTTGAACTACCATGTTCTTCCTCTCAACAACTCCATTGCTATGGAGTAATAGTGCAGAAAACTCATGCTTAATTCCATGTATATCACAAAAATTCAAAAACGAACTATTTTCAAACTCACGACCATGATCAGTTCGGATTCTTATGATATACCCAATAGAAACATCCTATTTATTTTGGATTTTAAGGACTAAGGCCTGGAAAGCATCAAACGTATCAGATTTTTCTCTTAAAAAATTAACCCATGAAAAATAAGTGTAATCATCAACAATTAAAAAAATGTATTTTTTACCTCTAATGCTTTCAGTGCAAGTAGTCCCATAAGATCCATATAAACCAGTTCAAGAGGACATTTGGTTGTGAAGTTGTTCACCTTTTTATGAGGGTGCAAACACCCCATTTTTGACTGCCCTTAACGAGTTGGGCGCCATAGATTAATCACCCAATGTTGAATTTACATATTCTATACAAACGCTCGATTTCCTCAGCAGGAAGCCTCGGTTTCAAGCCTCAGAAGCCTACAAACCTTGCACCATTTTTGGACCAAAATAGTATTTTTTTTTTTTTCCAAGCCTAACCACTTAGAGGCCTACAGGCCAACTAATGGCCGGCTGGCCAAAAGTTAGTGGCCGGCCGTCCCCCTAGTGGCCGGTCGGCCAGTTGTTCTGGTAAAACAGATATTTTCTTGCCAGCTGTTCCCACAGGTGCATGCACTACACCAGCTATCTCTATACTGATATTTTCGAGATAGTAACATATTTTTCTATATGTACTTGACCCCCCCTCTAGAATTGAGGTTAGAAAATTTTGTGAAACAAAATTCTTGGAAAATATTTCTCTCTCTACCTTTCAACCTATATACACCTTACCTAGACTCCCTAAGCCAAATTTTGAGGGCTCTTTGGTGGTGGGAATTTGTTGGGTTGAAACTCAAAGTGTTACTCCTCTTCAAGAGCAAGGGGAGAACCCAAAACTGGTGGCCGACCAGTCACCTCTCTATACGGCCGACCACTTTTACTAGCTGGTCGGCCACCTCTTTTCAGCCAAGTAGTGTCTTTTTCTTGCAAAACAGAGCAAAGGCTGAGGTAAAAACAGTTCAATTTTTTGACTGCACAACAGAACCATTCTGGTAGCAAAACAGAGGCATTTTCAGGTGGAAATCCGCATTCATGCATGAGCCATTCCTCACTCCTCGGGGCCCGTTAAACTTATATTTCAATAGTAATATGTTGTACTTAAAGTGTGCACTTGTATAATCAATTACTTAGTTAATTAAATTTCGTATTGTAACTAATTAGTTAGTTTGTATTAATTAGTTAGAATAACTAGTTAATTTTTGTGTTGTACTTAATTAATTAGCTATAATAGTTAGTTAATTTGTGGCATTGTAATAATTAGCTTAATTAGCTAGGACATCTATTCAGACCCTCTTGTGTGAGGCCAAATATGTAATAATGTGTGTATGTCTTCCAACCCCCATTTTTTTTTTCCCTTTTATTTACTCGCTTATGATAGATAGCATAGAGCATCATGTTTCTTTTAGCATATTCCATGATTTGCACCCATTTGTCTCGCATGCATAGGGTCCTGTTCATCATTCTAACGGCATTGCCATTTATTACTTCCATGAATACGTGTGCCACTGCATACTATCAAAGTGATTCACATGAAATATTAGACAACCGAACCTCTTAGTTGCATTTTTGTATGTGTTGCATTAGCCACTTGCATATTAGAGCGTGCATTTTTCTAATTATTTTGCTTCGTTTGGCTTGTCTGGAGTACTAGGTAAGCACTTATTGCTTTAGCATATTGCATGAGTGTTAGTGTTGCCATATCAAGTATGCTTTCCATAAGGCTAAGTGCTTAAGTGATATGCCTGTTTGAATGCCAGTGGATGAAGGCTAATTGCTTAAATTGGGATAATTTGATTAATGTAAATATGAGCCCACTTTTTCAAGTAGTACATATTCAAACACTTTTCAAAAATAAGCATGAAATCAAAGTGTTCCAACTTTTGCAAATTAGTTTATACATATGTGCATCACATAGTAAAAATAGCCTAATAACCGAACAAGAACATATAATGTAAATAAGAATCACATCATGATTAATAAAGGCTGATCTTTGATCGGGTGAGTAGGGTGCTCAATTCATGACCTTCCCTTCTCATACCTAAGTTTTCGAGCTAACACTTTGGTGATGACGGACACGTGGCCTTTGGCATGAGTCACGAGTTTCCTAAATTTTCAAAAATATTTAGGTGACTACTCTGAAATCTAGCAAAGCAGTCCATTTTTAGCATTTTTTTTATTCAAAATCGGTTTTCCAAAAGAATTGCCGGATTTAGACTCATTTGTATTTATCTATTTCACATTGCACTTGTGAAATCAGATTCAGAACCACAGGAGTCCAAACTATAAGGCGAATCGTATCTGAAAGGTGCACGAAAAACAACCTACAGAGGGGCACAACATGGTCCACACATATGGTTCACATTCTTACCCATTTTAAGTACTCCTCTCACTAGCTCTTTGTTGGCTATCTTAGTTAGGTCTTTAAAATTCATGTGACCTAATCTTTGATGTCACAGGCCAAGATTACTTATGATGGCAAAGTGGCAAGTGAGATCATTTGTGGTAACAACCCCATGGCAGTTACTAGATGTGCTAACCCCATGCATGACATTATTTCCCTTCTTATCCAAAATTTCACATTTATTTTTTGTAAATAATACTTCATGGTAGGAATCACACATTTGACTAATGCTCAAAAGATTCGCTTTAAGGCCATTAATAAGTAAGGCATTTTCGAGCTTGGGAAGACCAGCCACACTTATAGAGCCCTTAACAATGACTCTAGAAGTGCCACCATCTCCAAAGGCAACAATTCCTCTTTCATATTTTTCAAGAGATGTGAAGTAGGATTTGTCACCAAACATGTGACGAGAGCACCCACTATTAAGATAGCACATGTGTGAGTCACATGCTTTCAATGTAGTGTGAACTACAAACCAAGTTAAGTCACTCTTTCTCATCTATATCTTTTTTATCTTAACAGAAGTAGGACTGGCAATCTTGGTAACTATCTTAGCGTTGTGAGCACCATCATGAATCTTGGTATTCTGCTTAGACATGTAAGGTTGTCTCCTAACCCATGAAGTGTTAGAATTTCTAATTTTTTGAGACACATTACCAAACAACTCATAACAATAAGGACGAATGTGGCCATACCTTCCACAATGATGACAAACAAAAACAAGTTTTACCTCCCTTTTGTTGATCTTACCCTCGTTAGGTTTATGAAGAGAGGGATCACCCTGTTGAACCTTTAGCTTTCCCTTTGTTTGAGTCTTGATGTTATGTGATGTAGAGGCCTATCCCTTTTGAACTGTTACATTACCATAGCCTACCCCACTTTTATCACAACTCATCTGTTGAGACCTGAGGATGTCTTCCAGTGTCTTTGACCCTTTGTTCCACATATCAATCGTGGCTCTAGCATCTTGGAGTTCTTTCTCTTTCTAACCGGTGATCTCTTCCAATGCAGCTTGTAACATCTCTAGGATTTCAATCTTTTCTTCATATGTGGCATAGATTTCCAGAAGTTCATTCCTTTGGTCTCACAAGATAGAAGTTTTCCACATAGGTCTTGCTGTCATTGGAGATCTTGATGACATCTTGTTTTGCTGTTGCAATCTCTCCCTTTAGTTTGACATTCTCACTTCCACATGCTTTGAGCTTGAAAGTCAGTTTGTCATTGATCTTGGACAAGTTCAAAGATTCATTGTAAAGTTTTTCATAAGCTTGTTGTAGGTCATCACCATCAATCTCATCATTGTCTTCCGAGGTTTCATCATCTTCTTTTTGCTCCTTTTTCTTCTCGATCACATCCAATCAAGCAACTAAAGTATGAAAGTTGATAGATGGTTGTGAAGATGACTCACCTCTTTCATGGACCTGACTAAGAATGTCCCATGGATCTTTGGCCTTTGTGCAGTGAGCAATCCATTGTTGTTCTTCTTCAGAAATTGTTTCACGGATGGTAGTCAAAACTCTATGATTGCTTGGATTAGCATCACTTTTAACATCCTCTTCAATTGCTTGCTAACCTTCAAGGTCATGAGCTCTAGGAAACATCCTCATTCGGATCTTCCAAAATAAGTAATTACTTCCATCAAAAGTAGGAGCATGGTGCAAACTCTGACCACGAGCAAACTCAACTAGCTTTGGAGGGGGTTGAGTTACAGTAGACAAGAATGCTATGTAGGTACTATCTCCGTCTTCACTTGATTCAATTTCTTCAGGTTCTTGCTCTGACCTACTTTCATTATCTCAAGTCACTGTCTAGACTTTCTTTCGGTTCTTTTTCGATGGGCATTCAACAGCAATATGACCAAACCCTTGAACATCGTAACACTTGACACCTTGCCCCTTCACAAACTTCTTCTCAGTTTTTGGAGCAACTTTAGGTGAAAAAGTTATGATTTTTTCATTACCCTTATCTTTTGAACTATAGTCCTTGAAATTAGACTTCTTTTTCTTTAAAATTGTTTTGCATTGTTTGGTAAACATCGTCGTCATTTCGAACTCTAGATCAAACTCAACCTCAAGGGTCGTAGCAGTCTCATGACCACTGGAAAAAGCCACACTATCTTTTTGTTTTTTCTTAGAAATCTGGTGGGCTTCATAAGTCTGCAAGTTTCCAACTAACTGATCAAGCTTGAGGTTCTCAACATCCTGAGCCTCCTCAATAGCTGTCACTTTTGATTGGAACCTCTTGGGTAAAGACCTCAAAATTTTTCCAACAACCTTAGCTTCAGGGATTTTTTCACCGAGTGTGAAATAGGAATTCACGATGTCACTAAGTTTAGTATAAAAATCATCAAACGTCTCATCATCACGCATAAAAAGAGTTTCAAAAGAGAAAGTGAGACGTTGAAGTTTTGATTTTTTAACAGCAGCAGTACCCTCGTGAATAGTTTCAAGAATATCTCAAGCCTCTTTTGCTACCTCACACTTGCAAATACGACGAAACTCTTCAAGTGTGATGGAGCAAAAGAGGGAATTGAGAACTTTACTGTTCCAACTCGAGTTTTGATAATCGAATGCGTCCCATTTATCAACAGGTTTGGGGATATCAACACCATCAATGGTGACAACAGGTTCACTCCACCCATAGATCACACAGTGCCAAACTTTCTCATTAATAGATTTTAAAAATGCCCTCATACGAGCTTTCCAATAAGAATAGTTTGTACCATCAAGTAACGGAGGTCTATGGGTCGAGTTACCTTCACGAATTGAATCTATATCACAAATCACACAAAATCACACTCTTATAGTTTTAATAAAAACAAAGAGTGACCTGCTCTGATACCAATTGAAAAATCTAAGTGATTCGTTATTCGGATCAGGATTAATTATACCAAATCCCAAATGATTAAAACTAACAATCTAAACCATCTAGCACATACGAAAGTGGTTTGGATTGTTGCTTCAAAAACAATAAATTGACACAATCAATTTTTACATGGAAAAATCACAATTGGAGCACCTCCAATTGTGATTAAAAAACTACGAGCGAAACGCCACTAATCAATCCACTAGAAAAAAAGAAAGAATACAAATATACCAAAACAAATTACCCAAACGTAATCAATTTGTCTATAACAATCTATATCTTTTTCACCACCGCCTTCGCCTCGGAATTGATCAGCTTGATGTTGAATCTACAACATCCATGTCGAACCAACGACTGCGCACAACTTCGAACTCCTTCAAATACTCCACACTTGAATCTCCAGATTCCACCAAAAAAGAACACTCTTGTATTTGAATAATCAATCAACTCTTTGATGTATACTTGTCAAACCATGAGTTTAATACTTAACCAAACATCAAAGAAAACTAACAAAATTGCTCCAGAAGAAAACCCTAGAACCCTCAAAGAAACTCTAGAAGTCGTGACCCTAAAAACTGACTGAAACATATATTTATAGAAAACAAGGCCGCGAAGGACACTCGAGCAAAGGATCTCTCGCTCGAGCGAGAGACAGATACGCGTGAACCTTATAAGTGCCTTCACTCGAGCCACCAAGAGGTTCGCTCGAGCGCACAAAATCCATTCCCAGTATTTTTGCAAACAGAGCAAAGTACTGGGACCAAGACGTTTTTGCTCAAGCCAAGAATCCTTCGCTCAAGCGAGCGAGATACAAACCCAGGAACACTTACAACTCAATAAGTAATATTTGTTCGCAGATTGGGCAAGACTAATGACCTAACAATTTATACACAATTTGTACAACAAAACCCACTAATTGGCAGTTGTAACGTAGGCACGTAACACATTATCACCTTCTTCGACGACTCTCCCCACTCCAAATTGGTTGAATTCCCAAACTCTACAAGCTTGTCGCCACTCATACAGAGGTTGACTCCCTTTTTCTGCGAATCAGTGATCACAACTCTCTCTCTCTCTCTCTCTCTCAAGCATATGATATGCCTCCAAAACAATTACCAGATTGCCACAGCACTACCTCCCTAGTGCATCTAAAAGCCAATTTCATTTAGCAAAGTAGTTCTTCCTCTGCTACAGTATTCATCGTCATCATCTCAATCTCATTCTCACTTTTTTCTTCATTATCTTGTTTTTCATGAGATTCAATTGATTGCAATTGTGTTCCATAGAGGAACGTGATGCTATCAAGATTGGACCCGATCTTAATACCCCATTTATACAAGGATTCAGTGCTGCTGGCACCGCCATCATTGACTATGGTGGGAAGCTCAATATGCAGAGATCGGATCTGTTTGAGTATGGAGAGGAATGTGAAAGGGAAAGAAGAATGGAATATAAGGTTGTGAAGGAATAAGAAGGGTTTGAGGACCAAATTGGTAATGAAAAACTTGAAGAATTTGGAGATCAAAGCGTTTTGGGTTGGAGGTCACCCTATGTGAAAGGGGTGATCCTCATTTCATGCTATAGGCCAATTATTGTTCCAACTCCATGCAAGCAAAGGAGAGAGTCAAGGAAGGATGGCGTGCAAGGACTTCCACCACAGGTGAAGTGAAGGTCTAAGCTGGGCACTTCTCCCTTCTCTTCTTGTTGTAGCCATTGTTGACTCTCACCATTAAAGAAGGTAGAAAATGGTTGTGAGTTTGTTTTATCTCCCTTACTCTCTTTGTGTATAAATAGAGAAGAGAAGTGAAGAGCAGAGACAAGCAGTGAGTGTATGAAGAGCAATGTATACTGTGTGTATCATCAGAAATTTGAGAGAGAGAGCTGTGAGTTGAGTAAGAATTGTATCTCCTCCTCTGTTTTGTATTTTGGTCCATTTTTAGTGAAAAATTCTCATTTCTGTCCGTGGATGTAGGCATTGGACCGAACCACGTAAATATTGTGTTCTCCGTGTGTGTGAGATTATTTTCTAGGTATCTTTGATCCTAACATTTTGTTGGGGATTCTAAGTCTAAGTATGAATGTAAAGGAGATGATAGAGATTGGAATAGAAATTGGAATGGGATGAAATGGAGCTTGAGATGAAGAGTGTATGGACTTGAACGGTGAGGAAAGAGAAATGTTTGGAGACAAGAAAGTATCTGCAGAGACATTTGGCGTCTAAGAGGAAGATGTGGAGTATGACGTCGTCTGGTAGGTAGTGGAATGTGTCCTCTAGTTCTTCTTCACCTAGTGTTGCTTCAACAGAACTCATTTATGCCTCTCTCTCTCTCTCTCTCTCTCTCTCTCTCTCTCTACTGTAATTGCAATTTGAATTTCATGGTTGCACACTCTAATGTGTACTGATTGAGTATTGTTTTTTTTACGTCCTCTCTGTAAAAGAGTGAAAATAATAATGGTTCAGTTATACTAATTGAGCATTGTTTTTTTACAGTCTCTGTAGAGGGAAAATGGTTCGACTGTTTCTTGCAGCTTATCCATGATGTTTGGGTAAATTACAAATACACCTCTTGAAATTTACTTAAAATACAGATTGTTCCTGTGATTTAGAAAATTACAAATACTCCCTTGTCAAGAATTTTTACTTAATATAATTAACTAAAACATGAAATTCATAATTATTTTTTTATACAATAATAAAATTACTTAAATTATTAATTGAAACATATTTCTAATATCATAAAAAATTGTTAATTAATTTAATAATTTATTAATAAAATGAGCGATTGGTTATGAAATTAGAAACCTCAAGGGGTGGAATGTAATTTTCAGAATCACAAGTGCGATTCATATTTTAATCAAATCTCAGAAGATGTATTTGTAATTTACTCCATGATGTTTTGAGGAAATTAGGGTTGTTTGGCAAGAGATTAATTGGTTGTCTTGAGCGTTAATCCACACTTCCACCTGTCTTTTTATCTCCTAAAAATAAACACAGAAGTGGTGAAACCTATTATTTTAATTCTATTTAGATAAGTTAATTTTCTAAGAAATAATGAAAACGGGAATTATTTTCACATGTTTAATTTGTATGTTGAGTGGGAAATTGTGAGAAACAGAATTCTTTTATTAAGAAAAAATTTATTCATAAATTTTATATAAAAGAATGTTGATTCATTTAATCTTAAGAGTTTTCTTATAAATTAATTAATCTTTTTTTTATTTTGAAAAATTGTATTTAAGTAAATATCCTTTTATGATTCATTTTTTAAATGGAATGGAAAGGCAAGGTATGGAATATTCTTTTTGGAGGGATTGGTGGCTGAAATATTGGTTGTCAAGCGTGGAAAGTTATATTTCTATTAGTGTGATTTTCTGATATTATATTTGAGTGTTACGTTAAAGTGTTATGTTTGAAAGAAAAAAAAAAGAAAAAAGTACAATAAAAAAATTTTGTGTGTTACATTGATTGAAGTATTACGTTTGGAAAAAATATACCAAAGAATTTTTTAGAATGTTACGTTATTACGTTGAAAAAAGTACACTAAGAAATTTTTTAGTGTTACATTAATTGAAATGTTACGTTTTGAAAAATTATATTAGGGAGTTTTTTTTAAATGTTACATTGTTACGTTTGAAAATATATATATATTATGGAATTTTTTAACGTGTTACATTGGAGTGTTTTGTTTAGAAAAAATATATTAAAGAGTTTTTTGAGTGATTCTACTTACACCATTACTTTACCTTTTTACATCCTCTATATGAGTTTTTTTTGTTCTCCCAATTTTATCCATGTGTGAAATTACTTTTAAGGACAAAGCACTAAAATTAAATATACTTTGTTATCTTCTTACACCCCTTGATCTTCAATCCCTACTCCTCTTTTTCCTTTCTTAATATTTCTTTTCTCTTACACATCTCTTTTCAAAAAGTAAGAATCATAGTATTTTGATCATTAAAGAAAGTAATGGGTGAAGAACCATAAAAAAAGTGAAATGGTGTTTGTGAATTTTTTTTTATTTATTTGGTAGATTTTGTTTCATTTTTCTAGACTGGTGTTTGACTTTCGTTCAGTGGTTCGAAATCGAACAAAATAAAATAGTCCAACATCACATTGCCGAACAAAAAATATAAATCTAGTAACCAACTATCGAATAAAAGATACATTTCCAGTAATCCCAAACCGAATTTTTTTAATTTGTTTGGCTTCTCATTACCATGTATTTTCAGTTTCATTTTTTTTATTTTTTTGCCTGGAAGGATTATACTTATACTCATTGCAATAACGCAAGTACTGTAATATTAATGGACTCTAGTTATGAATTCATTACAAACGAAATTTGTTAATTTTTTTTTATGAATCCGATTTTTTCTTATTTTTAATTTGTAATGAGTTTTATTAATAATTTGACGTATACATGTATTTATTGTCTTTAAATTTTTTGTAGTCGTGAAGCATTAATTCAATGAGCTTCTGACGTTGGGAAGAAGACTGGATTTGTCATTATTGTAAAGACATTAGATACGGGAGGTAATGGCAGAAAACCAAGACTTACACTTGCTTGTAAAAGAAGTGGTTACTATAGAGACAACAGGAAGATCAACGGGGAACGATTGAGATTGATAGATTCTAAAAAATGTGGATGTCTATTTCTATTAAGGGAAAAAAATTCCCTACAAATTACCAAGATGAATTCTGATAACATGTTTGATTGATGGATACAAACAATGACAAATTTTATGGATACTTTATGGATATTCGTACACTTGATGTTTTTATAAATAATTTTATGGATACTTTTTATGTATGATTTTATGAATGCGTGTTTGATTTGTAAATTTTTTTATGGATGCTTCAAGAAAAAAGTAAATCTTTCAATGTACAGCGATGGGAGCCTAGACAACATTATTGTAGTTTGGCAACATGACCCTAGAGTAATCACATTTGTATAGCAATGTATCACTAAACATGCACTTCGCAAATGACCCAAATTAATTTCTTGTTATCATCTAATTGGACAACAACATAATGCTGGGAAAAAAAATATTGTCCGGTAACATTGCACTGGAGTAATTCAAATTAATTAGCGTTATATTACCGAACAGACCCACCACAAATTAAAAAATTATTGTTTGGAAGAAAGTATCTCTGTAAATGTATAGTAACAAAATGCTAAAGAGATCTATTTTTTCCGACAACATAATATAAATTGTTTAGCACCGTATTTCCAAAATTAGTGGTGTACAGAGATGAAATAGTTAATTTAGAGGTAGTTTTGGTAATATATTGGGGGTGTAATGAGAATTACATTTTTTTTTAATGGTATAATGAGATGGAGAGTGTAAAGAGGTTAAATAGTGGTGTAAGTAGAATCACCTAATGTTTTAGGCGCTGTTTGGGATTCCGAAAATTAGGCTATTATAGCCTCATTTGATTTTTAGCCCAAAAGCAACACTGTGCATGGATTTTCAAAAAAAAAAAAAAAAAAAAAAAAAAAATAGGCTGCTGCCGGACAGTGTAGGCACAGCCTACACTGTCACAGCCGGACAGTGTTGCAGCAAGGGCGAAATTACCATTTTGCCCCTTTATATCAATTTTAAAAAATAAAAAGTTTGGGATAAATCTGTCATTTTAAATTTAAACATCATTTCAACACACTTTTCAATACAATAACTCCACTAAAAAAATCATCTCATCTTCCCAAACACAAAAACTAAAATAGCCACTAAAATAGCCAAAAAGCCAAATAGCCTACTAAAATAGCCACTTCCCAAACGAGGCCTATGTTACATTGGAGCATTAAGTTTGGAAAAAATATACTAAGGAATTTGTGTGTTATATTGATTGAAGTGTTACGTTTAAAAAAATTGTATTAAAAAAATTTTTTCGTATGTTATATTGAAATGTTACGTTTTTTAGTATTACATTGGGCGTTAAGTTTGGAAAAAGTACACAAATAAATTTTTTTGACGTATTACATTTAGTAATTTTAACATTATGAGAAAATCTACAATTGTCTTTTCACATATAAGACAACGCGCATTTATACTTGACCCTTTATGTAATTCACACTAAAATGAAACTTTTAGATCCATAAGAAAAAATAAATAACTAAATAATTCATAAGATTACTATTTAAAATTCATTGATACTTCACCATTTATTAAACTTGTTTCTTTCTTATCAAAAGTAGTGATATTTGTTAAGAAATAAATATAAAATATTTATAATATCAAGATTGTTCTTTAAAAAAAAAAAAATTAAAAAAAAATCTTACTCATATCCCTAAACATGGCAGTGAGAACACAATCACCTTGTTTGATTTCAAAAAATTGAGCTTACTTTTCCAAAAATTGAATTTTTTATTTTTTTGTATCTTTTTATTTTTAGTCAAAATTTTAAATATTTTTAAAAAAAAATTATTTTTCAGATGCACCTAACCTAGATACACCTAAAAAGTATAATATTTATAGAAAAAAATCTTTAAAAAATTCATCAAATACAAAAAACAAAATATAAAATTTAGTACAATTTCGTATTCTTATGTATTTATTGAATTTTCAAAAATATTTTTTCACAAATATTTTACTTTTGAGGTATATCTAAGTTATGTGCATTTAGAAAGTAAAAAAATACTTAAAATATTTTTAAAAAAATCACTAAAAATACAAAAAAAAATACAAAAAATATATAACTTAATTTTTAAAAAATCAATCAAAACCAAACAAATTGAATCATTTTTTTCTCCTCACCCTATAATAAAATTGAAATTAGAGCACCGCCCGTAATCTCAATTTATATTTTGTGATAACTTGATCCTATAGTTCTAATTACATCAATTTTATTCTTTTAATATTCTACATTATTTTAAATTAGGCTCCGTTTCTTTTGACGTAAAATACTTTTGTCAAAAATATTTTAGTCATTTTCTATTGTTTAGTTAAACAAAAAGTAAGTAAATATTTTTCTTATTTTGCATCATTTTCTCAAAAATGACTTATCTATAAAAATTCTATAAGTTAATTTTTACAAAGTTGACTCTCACTCACTACATTTTCAACATATTTAACATTTTCAAATAAGTATTTTAACTCATTAAAAAGTCATAAATGACATTTTATTGAATTAAAATTTCTCTTTTAGGTAATAAAATATTTTTGTTTCAAGTATCAACCAAACGTCGAAAAATAAAAACAAAATTTTTTTTTTTTTTATAAAATATTTTATATCGAAACAAATGGAACTTTAGTCCAACTGTTTATGCCCTTTTAAAAATTACACTAAAATCTAGTGGAAAAATAATTCATTCAATCTTTCTCAAATTATTTGAAGGATTGATGCCCATTTTAAAATGGTTCATTCCCATTTTTAATGGATCATTTTGTTTTAATTTCTATCTAATTTCTTGATAAATGTTATCAATTAGATTGAATTAACACAACGTAAAATAAGTAAGGGACATAATTGATACATTTAGCACTATAGAGTCAAATTGACAGAAGAACAAAATATACTAAAGCTTAATGTCTCAATCCAATAATGACATGTACACAGTTGCTCACTTCCTAACAATGTAGCTGCATTTGTGAGTAAAACAAAGTACTATTAACTAGCAAGAATAATAGAGGAAGTGTTTTTGATTTGTTTAAAAGCTAAAAATGAAGCAACCAATTGAACATGTAAGAGACTCCTACAACAACTAACCTAGAAAATATTCAAGGATGTTGTCTTCATGCTACTCTTATGCTTTCCCAAAATCTCTTTCAACAAGGAGAAATCATCATCATCCGCCATTTCCTCTTTCCTTCTCAGAGCTCAATCTCTGGTTTCTTCTCAGTATTTTTGTTTTTTTTTTTTTTTTTGTGTCTCTAGAGAATACTCCAAGAAAAGGGTTGGGCCACTTCTTATTCAAGAACTATGGGATTTTCAAAGAGTGATGAATTTGTAAGTACAAAAATTCAAGAATTCAAAGCACATCCAAATTGTCGTTAGATGCTTTTTGGCTGGATTCATGGTCCAATCGGCAAATCCATAGGTTAATTAGTTTTTTATTAGTGACAAATCAAAAATTAACACGTAAAATCATCTATATCATTATGAGTAAATTAAGGAAGGCTTTTTTAAGGGATCTCATTCTTTTTTCCACTTGTTTCTCGGGACCTTTGAACAAGTTTCATTTTGGATTGAGCAAATTGACAAAGCTTTTAGTTGAGGAAAGTGATGAACATTTAATTTTGAAATTCAAAATGAAGCCTAAAACCACTGCTTTATTGACTTCGGCTTTGAGGTATGATCATGTCATTCAAATCCAAAGCATAACATATCAAAACCTACTGCTATGCGTGGATATTCTTAGATTTGAGCAGAAATTTAAATAATAATAAAAAAGTAGAGCAAATTTGAATATAGTATAAACTAAATTTTTTTTCTCTTTTCCTTTCCCTTTCCATTTTCAAACCTCTATCAAAGTACATGATCCAAACACAAGTTGATTCCGCTGTAAACTCTGTTCATAATAGATCCAAACCTTTCCCTTGCTTATTTCCACTTTTCAAAAAACATTTTTCAAAAAATTCTACTTTCTTATTTTCCGTGTTTTTTGTTTTTACTGAATTTTTTTAATATTTTAAACAATTTTTTTACTTTTTAGACACACCTAACATAAATACACCTAAAAGTAAAAAATTGTAAAAAAAAAATCTTTTAAAAATTCACTAAATACCAAAAATATAAAAATTCAGTACATTTTTTATATTTTTATGTATTTATTAATTTTTTAAAATATTTTTTCACAAATTTTTACTTTTTAGATACATCTAAGTAAGGTGCATCTAAAAAAGTAAAAAAAAAAAATATTTAAAATTTAAAAAATATTCACTAAAAAAAAACACGAAAACCAAAAAAGTCAATTTTCAAAAAACTTAATCCAGAAAACTCACACCAAATAAATTCTCATAATTATTTCACCATGATGTAATGGACATCTTCCATTACAACCATGAAATAGAGATGATCTTAGTCTGTAAAAATGATATGGTTAAATCAATCTATATGGACTTTCTGAATACAAATTTTGTAATGTTTAGCATTTTCCTCTAGTTTTATCCAATAAACAAATAATAACTTCAATAAGCTAAATTAACCGTCAATCGCACAGCAGTTTTGATGTAATCAAAACAGTAAAATACTATGAACCGGTGTAATCTACTTTCAAATTTCAATAACAAGAAATCTTAATCGATAAAAACGTGCAAAGTCACACACAAAAATTGTAAACTATATTCTATTTTTCAGCTAAGGCATACCATGAATTTGTCACGTCTAGGCATACCATGAATTTATCCCATCTAGCAACACTTTGAAAACGTACATAAAGCTCCACTCGGTTTTAGGCAACCGCAAAGTGCTTGTAATTAGTATTTTACATAATCCATTTTGAAGAAAGAAAAAAAAAAACACTACAGAGATAAATAGAAAACAAAATGACATTGTGGAGACCAAATAAAACAAGGAGAGAATTTTGATTTTTCTTGCAAAATATTTTGTTATTTTTTTTCTGTGTTTCACCCAAAATTTTTGTGGAGATCTGCCTACCTTATTGAGCCACCACATATGGATGAAACCTTGCACACGCCTGCCGATGTGGTGAACGGAACGTCTTTGTAGCAAGCAACCAGCTCCTTGTCAGTGTGCAGATCCACTTGAACTGTTTCCCAGACTTTCTTTTTTGGGTTTAAAATATCATCAGGATCACCTTTGAACCCGGGAAATGTTACTCTCTCTCCAACAGGAGCAGATTGGGGTGGCTCAACCAATTCAACCTGAAATTGCACCACCATCAAATCAAGATTTACATTTCCTAACTGTCTCTTAACTAAAACATCCATTCATGATCAATTACACAATAATCTTATGTACCATCATAAAATATCTCTGAACCCTCCTAATGATCATACAAGAATATGAACTTGACAGCCCCAAACATCAGTTTAGTAACAGGAAGTCAAAATATTCACCTAAATATATTCTAAAATTCAAACAATTATTGAAAATCATTTTGAATGTAACACTAAAAACAAAACCCAAATATATACATATATATTGTAACATGAAGACTTGTTCAACCATACTCATAAACACCAATAGTTTTCCATTGTAGAAGACATGGGACTGAAAAGCAGAAGATTAGGAAAATGGATATATATCCATGTTCAGAGTGCATTAATTTCTTTCATACTCTCTTTTCTTACTGATCATTCAGGAATTCGCTCCACCCTGCCCCGGCCCTAATGGAATGGTTAAGAAGCACAAACGCTTTCTATGAGGATACCTTTTCACTTTTAGGAGAATATCTTGTTGTCACTCTATTTGTACTCACTTTGACTATTATTAATAAACTTTGTTGTTGATAAAAATAAAAAGGAAATTTCTAAAAATCTTGGTCTAAGGCTACAATTAGAATTGTGGTGGGTTTGGCCATGAAAAATTGCTAGGTTTTTCTTCTTCTTCTTTTTTTTGTGATCAACAACAAAGAGTTTTATTGATGAATCAAGAATAAGGGAAATTACATAAAATCAATTTACTTCTTGTCATGTTTCTGTTGTGTCCTGTCCTGAATTTTTTAAACTTACATTTTAGCGACTTTGGAACTAAACAAGCACCCAAAACAGGTCGAGAGCTGGGTGAAGTAAAAAGGTCCCATGTCCCACTCTGACTCCATTATATTTTTAAGTCACAAAAATATTTACATTAGATAACGAATTTCTAACCAAAGTTGTTAGCGTTCAATACTCATATAACAAGTTGCAAATGGTGGTCCGCTTTCAATGTGTGGAAGCATTGATACCCTTGCTTTAAGTAAAGGTTCAGTTTACCCGTATTTACCGTAATCCAAGATTAGAAGAGTGAAGAGCATAGGCATGTTGCATGTTTTTTAGTTCAAACTTCTAAAACTTCTGATAGCCCCTTGATTTTTTACATATGGATAGTGTCGAACACATTATTTTAATTATTTCAAAATCTTTTGTCATGCCAGTGAATTCACCCCAACCCTGGGGAGGGGTTGAGGAAGGATCACCCCGTCCCAAACCCGACAGGAGCAGATTGGGGTGGCTCAACCAATTCAACCTGAAATTGCACCACCATCAAATCAGGATTTACATTTCCTAACTATCTCTTAACTAAAACATCCATTCATGATAGGGTGGGAGCGGGTCGGTTGCGGCCAGGGAACCTCCAATCCGCCATCCGTCTACCAGATTGGCGAATTGGAGAAAATCAATCCGCATCCGCCCGCCAATCCGGTGGATGTGGATTGAGCGAATTGGCGGTTTGGCGGATGGATGCAAATTGGTTTGGCGATTTAAAATTTTATAAATTTTCAACATAATTCAACTTGTGCACTTCCTCAAAAAAAAGAAAAGAAAAGAAAGTATTATAGTCAATAACTTAAAAAAGTATTACAATCACTGTATGCCTCATCCAAAGAAAGAAAGTTGAAACTTTAGAATATCACAATCACTGCATGTCTCATCCACATATTACAATCACAACATAATTCATCCACATAAAGTATTACAATCTGTGGTTCTTAAAATATAAAAACGATTCAAACTACCAAAACCATGAACAGGGCAGTAGTAGAGATTATATATCTCTGTATTTTACATCTATATATGTTTTTGAAAACAAAAACCAACTAGCATATATCATATTTTCTATTTATTATTTTTAGAATTAGATTTAAAAACCAAAAAATATAGATAAATAATAAGTTTATTTTTTTCAATTCAAAAAATATATTCAAGTTGAAAACTTTTTTTCAACGGAATATTCAAACTTTTTTTCAATTGAAAACACAAACAAAATATTTAAACAAATTGAAAACACAAAGTCTTATAAATTACTAGGGGTGTTTGCGGTTTGGCGGTTCGGTTGTGGCCAAAGGAATCTCAAATCCGCCATCCGTCCGCCAAATTGGCGGATTGGAGAAAATCAATCCGCAACCGTCTGTTCGTCATCACGCATCCGTCCAAAATGCGGCGGATCGGTTCGGTTCAGTCGGTTTTGACGGATCGGTATATCCGCTGCACACCCCTATCAATTACCCAATAATCTTATGTACCATCATAAAATATCTCTGAACCCTCCTAATACAAGAATATGAACTTGACAGCCCCAAACATCAGTTTTGTAACAGGAAGTCAAAATATTCACCCAAATATATTCTAAAATTCAAACAATTATTGAAAAGCATTTTGAATGTAACATCAAAAACAAAACCTAAATATATACATATATATTGTAACATGAAGACTCGTTCAACCATACTCATAAACACCAATATTTTTCCATTGTAGAAGACATGGGACTGAAAAGCAGAAGATTAGGAAAATGGATTTATATCCATGTTCGGAGTGCATTAATTTCTTTCGTACTTTCTTTTCTTACTGATCATTCAGCAATTCGCTCCACCCTGCCCCGGCCCTAATGGAATGGCTAAGAAGCACAACCGCTTTCTATGAGGATACCTTTTCACTTTTAGGAGAATATCTTGTTGTCACTCTATTTGTACTCACTTTGACTATTATTAATAAACTTTGTTGTTGATAAAAATAAAAAGAAAATTTCTAAAAATCTTGGTCTAAGGCTACAATTAGAATTGTGGTGGGTTTGGCCGTGAAAAATTGCTAGGTTTTTCTTCTTCTTCTTTTTTGTGATCAACAACAAAGAGTTTTATTGATGAATCAAGAATAAGGGAAATTACATAAAATCAATTTACTTCTTGTCATGTTTCTGTTGTGTCCTGTCCTGAATTTTTTAAACTTATGTTTTAGCAACTTTGGAACTAAACAAGCACCCGAAACAGGTCGAGAGCTGGGTGAAGTAAAAAGGTCCCATGTCCCACTCTGACTCCATTATATTTTTAAGTCACAAAAATATTTACATTAGATAACGAATTTCTAACCAAAGTTGTTAGCGTTCAATACTGACATAACAAGTTGCAAATGGTGGTCCGCTTTCAATGTGTGGAAGCATTGATACCCTTGCTTTAAGTAAAGGTCCAGTTTACCCGTATTTACCGTAATCCAAGATTAGAAGAGTGAAGAGCATAGGCATGTTGCATGTTTTTTAGTTCAAACTTCTAAAGCTTCTGATAGCCCCTTGATTTTTTACATGCGGATAGTGTCGAACACATTATTTTAATTATTTCAAAATCTTTTGTCATGTCAGTGAATTCACCCCACCCCTGGGGAGGGGTTGAGGAAGGATCACCCCGTCCCAAACCCGACAGCATCCTGTCAAAAGTTATTATAGGACATTTCCTTTCTTTTCATCTTCCACCCCCCCCCCCCCCCCCCCAATTTATTTGTCTCTCTTCTTTTTCCCGCTCCATTTGGTGGCAAGGCAAGACAAAGTATGACTGGATTACTTACTTTGGTGTGATCACTGTCGGATGCAGCAAGAACCATTGCTTGTGATTTTATACCCCGCATGGTTGTTGGCTTTATGTTGCAAAGAACACAGACCTTCCGATTCTGACAAAAAGAGCATCATCATGAACAAACTAGCAAAACAACAGGCAATAACTAATAGAAAAAAAAAATTTAGAAAATTAAAACACTGGAAAAGCAGAGAACAGAAAACCTGCATGTCTTCAAGTGGTATATAATTGACTAGTCCGCTGACAACAGTTCTAGGTTGTCCTTCACCCACATCAATCTCTTCCACATATAAAGAGTCAGCATCAGGATGTTTCTGAGCTTTTGTAATGAGACCAACACGGATATCAAGTCTGCTTATCGAAACTTCTGCTTCAGCACTGCCCTTAGATTTGGCATCGGGGGCAGATTTTGTTGGCTGTTGTTTCTTACCCCTTCCGTCTGTCAAAAACGACAACACGCTTGTAGTAAGCAACAATCTGGACCAGATTATTATGTTTGACAACTCACACCAGCATGCATGTTCTTTTTGGGAGTTGGGTTTTTTTAGTTTTAACTTATTTTTTGTTAACTTTTATTTAAATTGACTCTATGGCTTTACTTTTTAGATTCATCTCAACTAGATGATCGAAAAATTTAAAAATTGGATCCTTTTAAAAAACAAGTTAAGATAATACAAGACAAAACAATCCAAATTTTGTAAGCTTATTTGAGAAAATTTTGCTTAAAAATTTAAAAAATTGGAACCTTTTAAAAAACAAGTTAAGATAAGACAAAACAATCCAATTTTTGTAAGCTTATTTGATAAAATTTTGCTTATTTTCATCTTTAGTGAACTTTTTTCAAATTGACATCAATTTTTAAAAGTTTTTTTATAATTGTGTAGTTGAGATGGACCTAAAAAGTAAAATTTGACTCAAAGTTGAAAATAGTTTAGAGAAGACAAAAATAAGTAGTCTTTTTAATAGAAAAAAGATAACACACATGCATGGCAAAAGCAACAAAGGCAAAATTTTGTACCCAAATTAAAATTGGGAATTTTCTTCTTTACAGGGCCCAAGCTAACAGGCAAAAACTAGCTAGAAAAATCAGGCATTGTCTCATACTAAAGAGTATCTACAAGCATCAAATAACCGAAGAAAAGAACACATACTAATCATAAACTAACAAAATATGAATAAATTAATCATTCAACAAGTAAAAAACCACATTATCTCGAAAACCAAATGAATCAGTTCACTCTTAAATAGAGAATACCAGTAAGGAACCAGCAAGAAGAAATATATTCATGTGTAAGAAATGTCCAAGGACTACACAATACACATATATAGGGAGAGAGCAACTTACACCAGTGTAAGACTTCATATTCTTATATTGCACCCTTTATAATTATTTGTTAGATCCACATTTTAGAGAAATAACCCTTGGAGTTGGAGTACACCCTCCTCCCAATTGCATAGGAGGACTACATACAGTCATGGCCAATAGATTTGGACATAGAAGATGTTGAGATTCTGGACAATCTTCAACGGATACTATTTAGACCAAACAGGAAACTTATTTGTAAAAGTAAATCCATTAATCATCCCTTGTGTGAGATATGTTAAGCATGCGCTCTAGCCCTATTTTTTGTGATCAGCAACAAAAAAAATAAATTGTATTAGAGAATGTGCTGAGGGACACATCCTTTATACAACCAAAAAAAGAAAATGCTAGGTATACGTAACATACTAAAAACCAGATAAAATTCAAGCCTAAATTCAACTAAGAACCAAAACATTTCCCAAAACTTAAATAAAGTACTATAAAAAAAACACTTCCTACAGGTAAAGAAATCAAGCCATTAATGGCCCTTCTTACTTGGGGCCCAGTGGACCACCCTCTACACCCAAAATAATTCCTTAATCTTGATTGCATCATTCAACCAATCCGTACCTCAGTCATAATTAAGTTAGAGAGAACTCATGAAAATTCTCTGCTTAAAAAAAGAAATGCAACAACAGAAATAAGAAAGGATTCTTAAAATTGAAAAAATAAAAACAAGTCAGATCAAATTAATTAATGTCAGGGAACAAGAGTGTGACCGAGTGAAGGCAGCATAAATTTATTTCATGTCATCAAGAAAAAATGGAAAGTTGAAAACCAAATTCTCAATGCAACAAATACCTATAAATCAAAAGAAAGAAGTTTCCAAAACTACATTAAACGTATAGAATGCATAAGCTTCAAGAAGAAAAAGCTGTTGGATTTGGCATTCAAAAGAACTGACTATTCATTGAAACAGAAAAGAGTAGAAAGAACGTAACCTGAAACTTTCGTTCTCTTTAATTGCTCAGCAAGGTCCTTGGCTTCAGCTTCTGCCTTCAGAATCCTATCCGCTTGACTTCCAGCAAACTTCTGCCTAAAGAACTCTACTTCTTCATCTTTCTGCGCACTCCGAATCCCCACAAAATAAGTGTGCTATACAACAAATGCATAAAACAAAAGCTAATAGACAACTTACGATACAAAATAATAACATATATACCAGTTCCTTAAACAATGGCTCTGGTATTCCAATTTTGTGACCAGCAGGTAGAAACTCCCAGGGTCTCTTTGCCCTTTCAATATCTCCTTTTTCATCAGAAAGCAAAACTTGCATTTCAGCAGGCAAATTGAGCTGCTTAAGTACCTGATGTGACATTCGAGGCAAAAGCATATATTATAGGCATGATGAACATAATAAATCTCATAAACCCCAGAGATTCCATGTGGAGCTGCAGGCAGTAAAATTACCTCAAGGGAAAAAGATGGCATAAAGGGTTCTAATAGACATGAAAGGAGATATACTAGCCCCGCTGAAGTCTTCATAACTACTGAACAGGAAGGTTGGTCCTCCTTGTAAAGTTTCCAGAATTGGCTCTCCTGTATAGCACATTGCGAATGTTGATTTTCTTGAAAGGGGTAAAAGATAAAAATTTAACAAAATGTCTGACTAAACAAGCATCCTAAACAAACTGTAGAAAATGTGGCAGGCTTACTTGCAGATATGCATTTCCCTCACCCGAAATACTCATTGCAATCTTCAATCCTTGCTTTAGTTTAACCTATGCCAATTACAAACAGGAACAATATACTCATGCATGCAAATGGGGAGTATTTTTCCAAGTCAATTGTATGCAATAACACAATATTGGCAAGTAGGGCATCAATTACCTTCTCCATGGCTTCTAAATATTGCTGTACATAATCACCAACTTTCTCTCCAAATGTCTTTGTTAATTGATGTAATTCTGCTCCTGGAGCATCAGGAATGATGGAATGATATCCTACACCTCTGCTATCTTCCAAAGCTGTCAATTTGCATTGTGACTAAAGTAAAGTCAGACAATGCAATTAGAAGAACAAACTTAAAATATCTATAATCCATCAGTCAATCAACAAAATATCCCTCTAAAAGACCAGATGATATATAAATAAGTTTTTCAGGAAAAAAATGAAAAAGAAGCACAAAAAATTAGGGATAGCCTAAGAAGCACAGACATAGGTACAAACACAGGGCACAAAGATTCTCAAAATTAGGATATACAAATGGTGAGGATATGGCAAAAAATATATATTTAATATATTTTTATTTACTATGCACATGTGAAAATAAATTTAGGATGCACAACTATGAGATGCATCGATATATACGTGGGCTTTTTTTCTTTTTTTTAACTTCTACCCTCTATATATATCTAGTATTGCTAGCCTATGTTGTGATGTTAAACTCTCTCCGAGGATAACCTTTCAATATTTACATATTAAGCGATGTTTTTCTTACAAGAAAATAATATATTTGACTCTTATTTAACCCACTTTCAAAAGTTATCAAGTGTTCTTTCTCTCTTTAAACAAGATGTTGGTTACTATAAGATCAAATGCTACTGTGAAATCTAAGATTTCTTCTCCAGCCTCATTTCAGCCGCTAGAACCATATCTACCATGTACCCTCTCGTACCCTTTTCTTATCCTTTTTCTAAATAACCATTGAAATATCCACCTATAATTGTCTTCTCTTCTATAGGTATTTGTTAAATTAACTCATCCAAATTATCTCAAAATTTTCTTTTAATATATTCTTCTAATCCTATTTCGGGTGCATAGGCGCTAATCACAACAATTATATTTGTTCCAATTACAAGTGTGTATTAGCAATATTCTATCTCCTATTTTATGACTATTACTACTGTATCTTGAAGATGTTCATCTACAATTATTCCTACACCATTTTTAACTCTGTCTTTACCAAAATAGTAAATTTTCTACCTAGTATTTTTTATTTCTTTAGCTTTTTCACCTACCCACTTAGCTACTTGTAAACATGACTAACTTCCCTTCTAATCATAGTATCTATTAATTCCATAATTTTACCTATTAGTATTCCTATATTCCAAGTGGCTAATCTAAACCTACAATCCTGCCCTACCTTTTTTACCTGTTCTTGTCGAAGAAAGCACAAAGGCCCATGTTCATTTTCCAAAACGCTCAAAGGTAGTACAACGCGTCATTTACAGGGAATTCCCTAGCCCTTACTTGCATATTCATATTAGGATTTTTTTTTAATAAGAGATCTAAGGAACTTTTACATGCTAACTATTTTTGTATCCTAATTTTCTTAAAATTGCTGAGTCTTGTGCTCGTGTCTGTGTGTCCATGATTCTTAGGTTCTAGTTCTGAGGGTAGTGTCCAAAGAGAGGTGCTTGCGAACCAATGCCATATCTTTTAATCTTAAGGGAAAAAAGAAAATAAAGTGAAGTATGGCAATGAAGTGCCAAACCAGATCAGAAAGAAAAAAAATGAATTACTCGACATTTTCCCATCTGCTATAAATTGTTGTATGTGCAAGAAATTTGGCAACACCAAAATATATTAAAACCAGTAAAGAAACAGTTAAAAGTCAAAAACATATTAAATAGAAACCATTTTCCAACACTGAAGGCTTCATTTCAAAAAGCAGTTACCTGGATCCTTGGCAATAAAGCTCAAAACTCGATTGATGAAATTGCCTAAATTATTTAGCAACTCGCTGTTTAGTTTTGCTTGCAAATCTGCCCATGTAAACAATGTGTCTGATACCTAATCATTACAATCCCACAAAATTTGTCAATGGCAAGAATAGAGAGAGAAATTAGGGCTGCTAACAATGTCAAATAATATTCTAGCAAGAGTACGACCTCTGGCCGATTAGTTAACAAGTAATATCTCCATACTTCCACAGGAATGTTTGTATCTTTTGCATCATTTCCAAAAACACCTATGCCCTTACTCTTTGAGAACTTCCCTGCACAGAAAACCCAAAATAACACACATTATATAAAATGGGCAAGAACCAAAACGCTAAAGATTCATAAAAAGAGATCTTATGTCACTCAACAACCCAAAGTAATCAGCTGCCACTGCAAGTTGCTAAACCACAATTGGTATTTCACTAACCTGTTTCATAGTTCAAATACTCAGTGACACTAATTGTTTTCATCAAAGTCCAGTTTTCACCAGTTCCAAGAAGAGTGGATGGAAACATCACCTGGAAAAGGCATACATTAACAGCTAAAAAATTCAATATTCATACCATCAAAACTTGAGTCAATTTTTTTTCAATATGTAAGATTGTTTTAACATCATTTTTTTTTTATATAGTTTGTACTGTTCTAGATTTGATTCGAATCAAAATTCACAAAATTAGGATTTTGATCGTAATATGATTCTCAATTTAACAACTATGATCTCAAATCATTGACAAATGGAACTAAGAGCAATGTACTCACAGTGTGGAAAGGCACATTGTCCTTGCCCATAAACTGATACAGCTCCACATTTTCAGGATTCTTCCACCACTTCTCCCACTCAGATGTGTAGCATGATGTAATTGAGACGTACCCAATGGGCGCATCAAACCAGACGTAGAAAACCTATTTTCAGACAAAACATGGCCAATTTGGAAAATCTGAAAATACTTATTATAGTCCAAATGCTTCCTATTTGACAAATATGAGAAACGCCAATCTACAAATGTGAAATATTACAATTAACAACATATTTCTTAATTAACCTTGTCCTTGAATTTCTCATGAGGAACAGGAACTCCCCATTTCAAATCTCGAGTAATACAGCGAGGTTTTAATCCTTCTTTTAGCCATGCATTTGTTGCTTGGATAGCATTCTGACTCCATGAACCAGCCACGGACATGCGGTTTATATATTCTTCTAGTTTATCCTTCAACAAAGGCAGTTCAAGAAACAAATGGTCGGTATCACGGATGCATGGTTTGTTTTGACAGACCTGTTTACAAAGCAAGCTCAAGCATTATTTAGAAGAAATACGAACCAAGAAATTTGATGTTATTTTTACATAGGTCCCGTTCAGGAATTAGCTATTTTAGTTGGTTTTTTGACTTTTTACGAAAAGATGTGCAGAAAAATAGAGAGAGTGATGTGACAACTTATAGTGGCTTTTTGGCTAAAAATCATACTTCCCAAATAGGGCCGAAATATTCACCATACTCATGTTGCTCTGTCCCAACTTTTTTTCCTCGATAGACATAATTTGGTTCTACAATATGGAAGAACAAAATATATAACAGGTCACACTCATCCAGCTTTCTTCAGATTTCACTTAGTTGAGATTCAAGAACACTTCAGATTTCACCCAGTTGAGAATCATCCAGGAGGCTCTCAGTTTCAGGCCACACAATCAAGGATATTTTAGTCTGGAGTCTAGACCCAATCAGAGCTCACTTAGGCCAACATGTAGAAAGTAATAGTAGTCCATCGGACTACATTTACAATAAGTCATTGGGATAACAAAATGGTACACACAAGAAGAGATGAACATACCTTGCATCTAGGATCTTGTAGTTCTGTCGGATTTAAGAGCTTTCCACAGTTTTCGCATTGATCTCCTCGTGCAGAATCATAATTACAACCTTGTGTAGGGCATGTGCCCTCTACAAGTCGGTCAGCTAAGAACCTTTTGCATGTATCACAGTATAACTGCATCATTAAGATATTCCAGTAGAATTAAATTGCAAATAAGATGTACTGAGAAATATTGTTTGGGAGACAAGCTAACATCTACCAATTAAACAATTGAAGAAAAAAAAATGACACCCAACAGCAGTCCAGATCACCTTTATAATCAAAGAATGTCAAGCGAATGTCAAAGTATTTCAAACCTGCTGCATTGTGTTCTCAGAAAGCCATTTGTTCTCCAGCAGTTTCATGAAAATGGCTTGGCAAACTTCAGTCTGCTGTGGGGATGATGTGCGTCCAAATTCATCAAAACTTATGTTAAACCATTTATAGACCTCCTTATGAACTGCATGGTATCTGCAAAAGCAAGAAAAAATGAGATGAAAAGTATATATGTATAATGGAGATGCTATATATCTTAAAGCAAGATAGGTAATATCCCATCCCGTGTAGCAGAGTGCTGTTAGCCATCTCTGCAAACTTCGATGGACAAAAAATGTCCCAGACATAGGACTGGTGCCCACTAAACATTAAAAAATGACTCAGCTTTTCTTCATTTTTTATTTTGTCATTGATGGTAGTTTTCTTTTCAGCAAACAATCAAATATGGCCGACAGCATTGACAATAACAAGGAGATTATTTATAGTAGGGGGCTGCCAACAACAGTGGTGCTCTGGTTGACTTTAGACACATGCCAGTAGTAGTGGTTGGGGTTTTTCAAAAATGCTTAAAATTTTGCAAATGGTAGGACATTGGAGCCATGGATATTAACGCCAGCCAAGTTTTCTAGTAGTGAGGCTTTCTTGGCTTTCTTTCGATGTACATGTGAGAAAAGATATGGACAGGTCAGTGTTCTCTCAAGTGATGACAAGGTTCCTGCCAACTATGAAACACAGACATCTATCCAGGGGGCCACGTTTGGGTGTCCAACACATGCCGGACACGGACATGCATCAGATACACTGGGAAAATGTGTCCAACATTATGTTGTCAGTATCTTACGATTCATGATACATATCTTATGCTTCAATACTATTTAAAGGTAAATCGATACTATCATCAATACATATCTTAAATTAAATGTATCTTACGATACATGATGCAATTACAAGACGTGATACATGATCCGATAAATATGTTACATTACATGAATACTTAAATTTCTTAAGCAATTTCGGGAAGAAAAAAGAATTAATTGCACTTATTTTATGAATTAATGCATTGTCATAAGTTTTCATTAACTTATTAAACAATAGTATTTTTTAGATGGAAGGGTACTTTTAATTTTATTTTTGCGTACCTTTTCAACAAATATCTACTTGTATGGTATTATTAATTTTCTTGGGCTATTGATTTATGCCTACTTACATAGTTAAAGTTTAAAGTTTTCTACTACGAATAAGCTATTTGAAAACTTGAAAGTTTTAAATAAAATATTAAAACTTAAATTGTGAGTGACGACAACATGTGAAACATATACACAATTACTAAGAATGATTTTTTAGAGTAAATTTGGTTCAAGAATTTAATAATATACTAAAATGCTATATTTTTTGTTATACATATTTTAACTCCACTCTACATTTTATATGCATTAAATATTGATGCATGCATATCTGTGATTTAAAAAGCCTTATGTTTTTTTAAGGATTATACATTGTTTAGTGTTTTATTCTCACAAGATATTTGTTTGTCTATAACTATATTTATTTCTCTATCTATTTTAAAGGCGTTAAAAAATCTTATGATACATGATACAATAAGATATGTGATTCAAAAAAACAAAAAACCAAAAAAATAATAATATACAATTTGTATCCCAATTTGAGAACTAACCCTTTTGATTTTTTTTTCATCAGAGACATCTACGACAATGCGTTGCAGGGGCAAAATTTTGAAATATTTAAATGTGTGCTAACTTGTAAAAAAATAAGTCCAAAAAGAAAGTTTATGTTATGTTCAATCAAAAGCCCCGTCCCTATATATACAAAGAAGAAGAAGAAGATGAAGCTGTCAAAACTGTTCAGGTCAATTCCTGAAGCTCTTTATTTCTCTCTCTTTCCCTCTCTTCTTCTTTGCTAAACCAGCCTACTATAACCAGTTTTTATCAACATAGAAAAATAAGAAATGAAAAAACATAACTCTCTCTCTCTCTCTCTCTCTCTCTCTCTCTCTCTCTCTGAGCAAACGAACAACCTACAATATTGGACAATAACGTGGGTAGCCTTTCTACATCATTATTATGTAATGGGAAAAAATAAAAATAAATTAGCCTACGGTGATTATATCTTGATGTTTAAGTTATAGAATATGTAGAATTTTAATTTTAATTAGCCTTATAATGCATTTTTATTATGGGTGTGGGTACTTGTATCAAGCTCAATACGTGGCAAGCCCTACAGGTGCCACATCACCAAAACCTCACCCACGTGGCAGACCAATAAGGCACCACGTCGGGCATGTCGTATGTTTGATACATGGCGAGCCCTACGGGTGCCATGTGCCAAGGCAACCAAGACTATATGCTTAGCCTAAGCGGGAGCATCTATACAAGCCCAAATATATCTAGATATGAAAAGCCCTGCAACAGGCAGCACCATGGCCCCGCAGGGCCCATGGTCCTTCATGCCTCGCTCTGAGACCAAACGACAATACAATCAGCCCCCGATTCACTTGGACTTGGATTGATAAACACTGGCTCTCCTAAACATTGAAATAAGCCCGCGGCCCATTCTCCTACTTGGTCGTTTAGAAGCGAGCCCCTCTCCTAAACATTGAGATAAGCCCGCGGCCCATCCTCCTACTTGGTCGCCTGGAAGTGAGCCCTTGGCTCACCTAAACACTAAGGTACTTGGATGCCTGGGTTGGGAGCAGGACCCAGGCACTACTGCTCGGGATCATCAGAGGATACTGGACTGGCGGCTGAGGTCATGGGATCGTCGAAATTGTTGTTTTCTTGCTAAGACAACTCCATCTCGACCAAGCTTGGAGAAAAGGCAACAATGACCTTACATTCATGTCATCCTGTGCATATACGAAACGTTACTTTCCGCCAGCCAGGAAACGTTGCTCTCTGCCTGCCGTCAAGCCACAGACGACAGAAGGGCTTATATCACTCCTGGCAGAGTTGAAGAGAACGAGCCACCTGTCCAACAGTTTGCTTGGGCTCCAATACTCCTGTGGCCTATATAACGTATCGTATATGCAGCAAGAAACAACAACAATACAACCAAGTCTCATGCTTAAACACCCTCTTTCACTTTACATTAATGTTCAAGGTCTATCACTGCCAACCTCTCCCTCTCCAAGCTTGCCTTGATCTCCTCCTCTCTACCTCCGGTGATCTCAAGCCATTAAAGTGCCCGCCATCTTCCCGGACTACCTCTAACCACACCTCTCACTCACAATGGGAAATTGCAAATAAGTGGGACAGGATTATTTGCATTTTCATGCTGGTGCAACTGTACTGTGTGCATGGTGTACGTCCTCACTGTATGTCAGAGTTGCACCACAAAAAATTCCATCTATAGTGCAATAATTTCTCCATTGTTCCACTTATTTGTAATTTCCCCTTTTCATTATCTTCAAATAAAATATTCATATATACAAATAAATCTACATATTTTCCATGCATCACCATTGTGTCATGTGTTGCTCTTTAAAAAAAAAAATTCAAGTCAATGAGTCCATGTCATAAGTGTAACTTGATATTATAGGTGACATGTCAATGTTATGTTATACGAAAATAATTAGTTAGGTGTCTTGTGATTGTATCTGGATGTTTAAGCTAGAAAATATAAGGGGATTTGGTCAAAGCCCCCTCATAATAAAACTTTAATGTACTAAGGACAAGTAAAAAAAAATTTCCTTGAAAAGTCCAGCACATACCACTATTACCAAAATATCCTTAGTGAGTAATTTAATATTTTAAACTTTAAAATAAAATAACTTTTGATCTAGATGTCGGTTTTCAATAAAATTAGTATTTTTAGAATCTTCTCATCAAGATCTATCTTGACTATGAAATTTTTAAAAAAATAAGTAAATAAAAATTACTATCGAAATTGACGTAAACAGTAACATGTTTCCCTGTTTCACAGTAACATGTTACCGATTGCTAGAATTACATGTTACTGTCATATGAACAGGGCATGAAAAAAAAAAAAAACGTAGTCCATCTTCAATGAACAATCACAACAAGTATAGATGAAATTTTACTTTTATATTTACAAAGTAAACAAACAACATTACGAATCACACATAGCAAAAACAAATCAAAAAATAAACAATTAACAATTAATCAAAAACTACAATTTACCTACAAATACTTTACTATTTCTTATTCAAGTAAACCCACACATGGGTTATCCGGCCATTCCTTACCTTTTTGACATGAAGCCATTGCTAATTTGCTATTATTGCTATCAATCATGGCACCGACTAAAAAAAAAAATGAGATAACCATGGTGCAAGCAACTCATTGCTGGTATTGGAGTTCGAGAGAAGCAAATCAGGGTCATGTTAAAGGTAGCACATGGCTTCGTATGAAGCTCAATGAAGAAGAAAGGTGAGCTCATTTCGTGTGAATCGGTGACATATATGCAAGGGGGGTTATGAAATATACGCCTCCTCTGTAGGTGGTTTATGAAATAAAACAAATTAGGCTATCATTTTCATCAAAAAAGAGTCTAATAAGGATAAGGGGATATCGGCCAAATTTCCCGAAAACATATGGAGTTGTAGTTTCAATTAGTACAGTATTGCATTTTTATTATACTTGAACATATTAATGCATTTTTATAATATTCATATATTGACATAATAAAAATAAAAATATATATTTTTAGTGCATCACCACCACATCATTTCCTACACTTCTTAAAAATTGCCATGTCAATGTGTCTATGTCATGTGTTTGTATCCATGCTACTTAGCCTCCTGAATCTCTAATTTTGAGTCTAATTTTTATTTTGGAGAATATCAAGAAAATGGAGAATAAGGGTCACAAATGCAAGCAATGGATCAAGATAAAGATGTAGTACAAAGGTTGATAGGTGCCACAATGATGGGTGTCTCCTCAACATCGTTACTATCAAAGAAGAAAGAACATGGAAAAGACAAAGAGTTAAAATTAAAAAGAATAAATTACCTATGTTTATGGTATTGGAATGATAGTCTGACCTCATGCGATAAAAGGCAATAAGTAATACCATGGAATAATGGATGATATTATATGAATCAAAAGGATAATGGGGGAGGATTAATTTTGACCGTTGGGTAAGGATCGATAATAATCCCAAGGGGAAGGATTAACCAATCTCATGGGGGAGTCAGATTAGTTATCCTCCATTTCATAGCGCATATGATGGATAAGAGCTAAATCCCAACTAAGGCATTTTTTTCCAAACAATGTACAGCATATAAGGGGGACATGTGGGGCCTACATATTTTTTAGTCTCAATCCCTCCCCTCTAATTCAACCAACAAATATGGCCAATTTTTGCACTTATTTAACTTCAAATTTGAAATCCCATGCTTAAGAAGTACTTTTCAAAAGTTGGGTATTTGGTTTCACACCTATAGGGTTTTCAACTTAAAAAGCTCAAAAGGCTCACTTTTTTAAAGTTTGGTCTTATAGATGCTTCTTGTAAGCTAGTTTTTTAAAGATAAAATGAACTTCTTTAAGTGTTAGCAAATAGGCGTCAATGGAAATAGTGGGGACCTCACTATGGCCACCCTATTATAGAAAATGTTAGCATTTCCCATCTTGAAGTTATTGGAATTAAATAGACAGTACTCCACGGGATTTCTTGCAAGACAACTATTTCGAAGGGAAATTTTTACTAATTGAAATCAAAAAAATAGAATCAAACAATCAACCAAGTGAGAATGTAAAATGGAGAAATTAGGGTTGAAAGTTAGAAGAAGAAGAAGAAGAGAGAACTTATGTATATATTGAAACCAACTTGCTTCCTCAACTTTACATCACTCAAATATATATAAAAACCCTAAAGTAGCAATATGACCACTGTACCCTCAACTTAAGTAAATATTAACAAGAGAATAAAAATAACTAAGAACAACTATTCTAACACCCTAAAGTAGCAATATGACCACTGTACCCTCAACTTAAGTAAATATTAACAAGAGAACAAAAATAACTAAGAACAACTATTCTAACACTCCCCCTCAAGCTGGAGCATAGAGATCGAACATGCCCAGCTTGGCAGACAAACGAAGAAATGAAGGCCGAGCCAAAGGTTTGGTGAGAATATCACCCAATTGATCCTCAGAACGAACATAAGGAGTCACCAGTTGCTTGCGGAGTAAGAGATCACGAATAAAATGGCAATCAACTTCGATATGTTTGGTGCGTTCATGAAACACAGGGTTATTGGCAATGAAGATAGCAGCCTGATTGTCACAAAACATGCGCATAGGAGTGGAAACAGAAAAGCCAAAATCGTGGAGAAGAGACTGAACCCAGAGCATCTCAGAAGCAGTATGAGCCATGGCGCGATATTCAGCCTCGGCACTAGAACGAGCAACGACAGTCTGTTTCTTGCTACGCCAAGTGACAAGATTACCACCAACAAAGGTACAATAGCCTGAGGTGGAACGGCGGTCAGTCTTATTACCAGCCCAATCAGCATCACTGAAGCCAGTGACAGACAAGAGGAAGATGGGCGATAGAGCAACCCCCGACCTGGAGCACGCTTTAAGTATTGCAAGATACGACACACAGCCACAAAATGGGGTTGGCGGGGAGCATGCATAAACTGACTGACCACACCCACAGCATAGGTAATATCTGGACGAGTGACAGTGAGATATATTAACTTGCCAACCAACCGACGATAACGACCAATATCAGGAAAGAAGTCGCCAGTGTCACCATCAAGCTTGACACTAGAATCCATGGGAGTATCACTGGGGCGAGTGCCCAAGAGACCAGTCTCAGTAAGAAGATCAAGAACATACTTCCGTTGAGAAAGAAACAAGCCCTGAGAAGAACGGGCAACTTCAATCCCAAGAAAATACCGAAGATGGCCCAAGTCTTTGGTGTGAAATTGTGTCCCAAATACTGCTTCAAATCAGCAATACCATTGGAGTCACTCCCTGAAATGATGATGTCATCCACATAGACAATAAGAACAATACTCCCAGTAGACGAGTGGCGAACAAAAACAGAGTGATCAAAAGTGGAACGTGAAAGCCATAGGCAAGCACAACAGCACTGAAGCGATCAAACCAGGCACGAGGGGACTGCTTAAGACCATACAAGGCCTTCCTCAATCGACAAACAAGATGCTCGTGGCCAGGAACAACATAGCCAGGGGGCTGATCCATATAGACCTCCTCGTGGAGATCACCATGGAGAAAAGCATTCTTGATATCCAGTTGATATAAAGGCCAAGACTGATTAACTGCAACAGAGAGAAGAATCCGAACAGAGTTAAGACGGGCCACAGGAGAAAAGGTCTCCAAGTAATCAACACCATAGGTTTGGGTGTAGCCTTTAGCTACCAGGCGAGCCTTAAGTCGCTCAACAGTTCCATCAGGAAGATACTTAACAGTATAAATCCAACGACAACCCACAATAGATTTGCCAGATGGCAGAGGGGTAAGGTCCCATGTCTGATTTTGATGAAGAGCATCATTTCCTCATCCATGGCAGACTTCCAACTAGAGATGGACATAGCCTCCAGATAGGTGCGAGGAATGGAAATACTAGACAAGCTACAAGCAAAAGAGTGAAGACCAGGAGAGAGGCGATCATAAGAAACGAAATGAGCAATAGGATGTTGAGTGCAAGTGCGTTTACCTTTGCGGAGTGCAATAGGAAGGTCATCAGATGGTAGAGCAGCAGGTGGAGCAGGGGCCTCAGACGAAGGAGATGAACTGGTCGGGCCATAAGACACAATGCGACGAGCTTGAGACCGTTGATAAACCTGTAGAAGGAGAGGAGATGGAGAGAGAGGGGATGTGGAAGGAGCATAGAGGGAAGAGTGGAGTGAGAGAGGCTGGCTCCCCCTCACGAGAAGAGAGAAGATCAGTAGATAACTGTTGCCCAGAGGAAGAAAAAAACGGAGTAGACTCAAAAAACGTTACATCAGCACTGACAAAGTAGCGACGAGACTCAAGATGATAACACCGATACCCTTTTTGAGTGCGAGAATAACCTAAGAACACACACTTGCGTGCACGAGGAGATAACTTATCCAACCCAGGGTCAAGAACATGGACAAAGGCCACACACCCAAAAATACGAGGAGGCAAGGGAAAAGGAGATGTGGTGGGATATAACAGAGAATAGGGAGTTGTGTGTACAACACTAGAGGGCATGCGATTGATAAGCAAACAAGCAGTGAGAACGGCATCGCCCCAAAACTGTTTGGGGACATGCATATTAAACATCAGGGTGCGAGCAACATCTAGCAAATGGCGGTGTTTCCGTTCTGCAACACCATTTTGTGGGGATGTATGAGAACAACTAGTTTGATGAATAATACCATGAGCATCACAAAAGGTAGTTACAATAGATTGCACATATTCTAAGGCATTATCAGACCGAAATATCTTAATACGTTTGCCAAATTGAGTAAAGATTTCATTATAAAACTTGGAGATGATGGAAGGCAAATCAGATCTTTGTTTCATTAAAAACAACCAAGTCATCCGAGAGTAATCATCCACAAAAATAACAAAATAAAAGAACCCATTAACAGTGGGAGTTCTAGCAGGACCCCAAATATCTGTATGGACAAGAGCAAAAGACTCAGACACACGACTAACACTACGACGAGGAAAAGAACTACGATGATGCTTCCCAAATTGACAGGCTTCACACTCAATCTGAGAAACATGACTCAAACCCGGAACAGCTACTTGAGCTTGGCCAAGGAGGGATGACCCAAGCGAAAATGCCACTGAAGAGGAGATACACTAGCACTCAACACAGCAGATGGAGGAGGAGAAGTCTCAGCGTCCAAAAAGTATAAGCCATCCTTCTCATGCCCCGAACCAATCATCCTCTTGGTCTGGAGGTCCTGCAAAACACATGAAGTAGGAGAAAGGTTATCGAACAATGGAGAGCTTGAGTCAATTGGCTAACAGAAAGCAAATTAAATGGAAATTTAGGAACATAAAGACCAGAAGGTAAGGACATGGATGGAGTGGGATGAAGAGGACCTTGACCACAGACAGGCCGAGAAGATCCATCAGCAAGTATAATGGTATGATCAACAGGTCTAAGAGTATCAAAAAGAGAGGAATTACCAGAGACATGAGAACTAGCACCAGAGTCTAGGAGCCAAGGCTGAGAGGACTTAGCCACACATGCAATATTACCTGAACTAGCCATGGTAGCAGTAGAGGATGAAGGTAGACTAGGCGGAGAGACTGGACAAGGGCAGTAAGCTCACTAATTTGAGTAGTGAGTGTCTCATGCGAAGTAACAGGAGAAGCATCCGAGCCAATGGACAACAAGGAAGACTGTGAGGATGGGACATCCATAACCTGATGGACATGATCAGGTCTGCCATGCTTTTGCCAACACCAAGGTTCAGTATGACCTTGGGAACCACAATGAGTACACTTGCGATCTCCACGGTACGAGAACCAGGTCCACTACTACTTCCACCACGGAAACCACCACGTGAGCCACCACTACGAGAACCACCTCCACGAGAGCCCCGTGAACCAGAAGAAGAGCTCCGGGAACTAGAAGAACTATGAAAACCCCCGCGAGTAGACCCAGATCGCCACTACTAGAAACCAATGCAGAAGATGATAAAGAAGAGGACCCAGAAGTGGATTGTGCTTGGCCCAATGAAGAGCGTAACAGCCTAGAATAGGCATTGGCAGCAGAAGGTAGAGTGTCACTGGCAAGAATCTGATCTTTGAACCCTCGCAACTCAGGATCTAAGCCAGAAAGTAAAGAAGCCATCATAAACTCCTCCCAATGTTGTTTCTGCTTGGTCACATCAGTAGTGAAAGGTCGATGCTGCAGTAACTGATCCCACAAAGTCTTGAGACTACTATAATAATCAGGGAGAGACCGGCCAGATTGACGCATAGCAAAAATCTGTTCATATAACTCGTAGACCCGAGAGACATTACTTTGATTTGAAAAGACTCAGCAGGGAGTCCCAAATGGCCTTAGAAGTATCACAAAATTCCACGGTAGTAGCAACCTGTGGTTCCAGACTATGCCAAATCCAACCCATCACACAAGAATCCTCACAACACCAATCATCATAACCTTATCATCAGTAGGAGGAGGGAGTTCACTAATATAGCGGGACTTCTTCTTACCTCGTAAGAAAATCTTGACAGCATGGGCCCAAGCCAAATAATTAGCACCATTCAATTTCTTTGTAGTGATAGATTTAGGCATGTCATCATCTTTACCCATAGTTATAGTCTTAGCCTCAATCTCAACCATAATGATCAACCAGACGACAGCCAATACTCACACCACATCACCAATATAAACACAGAAGTAGCTCAACAACCAAGTTTGGACCCAAAGAGACCAACACACAACTCAACAGTAGCAATCAATAAATTTCAGCCCTTATATAGGAGCCTTCAATAGGTAGAACCGAAGAACACAAGGTACTGGACCAGAAACAGTCAAAAATCGAACAAAAGATCAACCCAGCAGAGTAAAACAACAAATTAAGACCAAGGACCTTAGAGGATGATTTTCGGCTCCTAGGGAAGTGAGCCCAGCAAGAAAAACCAGAAAAAAATAGTCCCAAAGGCAGATTCACAAAAACAGTCCCAAAACCGAAATACTTTCAAAAATCGAAAACTACATCAGGGATGATCAAAAAATTCCACAAAAATCACCATAAATCTCAGGAGGCAATTTCGAGTCTAGGGGTGAAGGACCCGTCCGTACACTGCTTACGTCATGCTGACGTCATCGTACGGCTGATGACATCAGCACGTCTCGGTCACCTCAGATCGATCTGTAGAATCTGTAGAACCCTTTCTAATGAAGAAGAGATTGCTCTGATACCAAGTGAGAATGTAAAATGGAGAAATTAGGGTTGAAAGTTAGAAGAAGAAGAAGAAGAGAGAACTTTGTATATATTGAAACAACTTACTTCCTCAACTTTACATCACTCAAATATATATAAAAACCCTAAAGTAGCAATATGACCATGTACCCTCAACTTAAGTAAATATTAACAAGAGAACAAAAATAACTAAGAAAACTATTCTAACACCCTAAAGTAGCAATATGACCACTGTACCCTCAACTTAAGTAAATATTAACAAGAGAACAAAAATAACTAAGAACAACTATTCTAACAAACCACACAGAGAAATACATTCTATGGTCTCCTCAATAAGCATTGATATGAGGAAATCATTTGAGAATAAATAAGAAGTCCCCAAAAGCATTCTGCAAATAAGTTCAGTACGGAATTTTTATTTTCGCCACTCTAGATACATAAAATAATTTAAAACAGTACCAAACAGTTCTAAATTTTGAATAGCATTTAGATGGCGAATTTTCATTTGATGTGGTTGGGTTCCCATATAAATTATACCATACAAGGTATTTGTGCTCTCTTTTCATCAGTCCAATAAGATACTAATCGTTGTCGTGTAAGAAGCTGCCTGAGCTTTCAATCAGTCAACATCAAGATGTCATCCTGGGAAGATATCATCTCTATGTCATCAAAGATAACAAATATTGAGGTGATCTCTGAAACACAAAAGAGGACTTTTAATATATAAACAAACAACTCCAAACTAGAAATCTATATGATCTCACTCGCCCATGTGGAGAAATGCTGCCTAGTTTCCTCCTATGAAGCATGGGTACTTCGACAAACATATTGTACCCATACCGGGTATTTCCTGCGTACTAGCACTTTGTATGGTACTTCTACATACTTACTACATACACGAAACACGTACCTAAATTTTTTCTTCTTAGTTTTTGCCATGCCTCAAATGTACCTAGTATATACCAAATTTGTACCTCAACTAGAATAATATTTTATTCTATTTACAAGTAAGGTCAATTTCATTACTCCTTTTTTTTTTTTTTTAATGCTAAGCATGATTTAAAATTAAACTTCGGTTTGTAAGTTATTTAATATAATAACATTTAATTTTAATTATATCGCATCGACATATCTATACCCGTACCAATACCCATAATGAGGAAGTGTTTCTACATAAATAAAAAAGTCACAATGAGGAAGTGTTTCGACATAAATAAAAAAGTCAACATAGATATTTTTCCCAATGGGTTTTGCAAGCCATTTTTATTATCTCCACTTTCCAGAACTGAAAATAAATTAAAACAAAACCAAAAAGTTTTTAACTTTGAGGAAAATGATTTAGAAACAAAATTTTCCCACAAAAAACTCAACCAAGATGATTTGACAGTGAAATTGTTAGAAATTATAAGTCATAATGAACGGTGTCTCAGTTGGAAATGAAAGGAGAATAAAGGGAAACATATTTCTATACTAGAAGGAAAAGCGCATGCCAAATTAATAAAATATATATATATATATATAATGACAAAAAATTACGTACATAAAAATGAAAAAAATGAGTAGTTGTAACCGTTTTGTGAGTGAGAAGTTTTTTTTTTTTAATATTAAAAATAAATTAGTTAAAATTGAAATTAATGATAAAAATATTTGTGTAATTTAAAGCAAATGCTTTAAGACACCAACTTTATATTTTGCTTAGTATATCAGAACATAGATAGATAGATAGATAAAATTTTGGGTAAATTACACTTTGCCCCTTTTATGTTGGCCATTTTCTTACTTTAACCCTTTAAGTTTGTTTTATTCCCACTTTGGCCCTTCATGTTTCAAATTTTCCCAATTTACTCCTAAAACTAACTTTTGTTCAAAATTAGACAAAAAACATCACGTTAATTGTCACATAACATAAAAAATATATTAATATATTAGAGTTTGGGTTTGTGTAAGATGCATGAGTTATACATGATAAAATATTTGTATGGCACGTAACTATCCATGTGTCATTTTCTGTCTAATTTTGAACACAAGTTGGCTTTTGGAGTAAATTGGAAAAAATTTGAAACATGAAGGATCAAAATGAAAAAAAAAAAAACTAAACTAAACAAAAACAAAAGGGCTAAATTGTAAAAATGACCAGGGGTAAAGTCCTAAATTTTTTGTAGAGTTTGTATATCATTACTCAAATTTTAAATAGTATACATTAGATGTCCTATTCCTATTTCTATCCTATATGAATTCTTCCATCCATAAGTTTTGCTTGTAATTTTCATTAATTTGGTGTTAAAATATAACCCACCTAAGCATAGTAGACATTAAAAGAAATAATTAAATAAATAATAGGGCAAACTTCACTTTACCCCATGTGGTTTGGGTCATGTGCAGTTTACCCCCCTAACGTTTGGAATTGACCATATAACCCTCATGTGGTGGTTTGTGGACTAAAATACACCATTAAACATTTCGTCCAACTTAACAATAAGTATGAAACACATGGCAGACACAAGGGGTTATATACTCATTTTCAAACTTCAAGGAAGTAAATCGCACATGAAATATGAAATAAAATACAGGGGTTAAAATGCAATTTGTTTGAACAAATGACGAAAATATTCGTAGTTCACACTCAAATTACTTGTATACAAGGGTATTTTAGTCTTTTTCATTAAATGATTGGCAGCCTAACAGTGCACCTTAGTACACAAACCGCGTCGGGTTATATGGCCATTTCCAAACGTTAGGGAGTAAACCACACGTGCCCAAACTATAAGGAGTAAAGTGAAATTTGTCCTACATAATATGGATTAAAACATAAATATCTGTTTGTTTTCAGAGTTAAGTTGGGTGGGATTATTAGTGAGGGGACTAATAAATATTGTATTTGTTTGTGTATTAATTGGTTAGGACTAAATATATGAAATCACGTAAAAATCCTTATTATATAAAAAGTAACTTTGTTATAGGGCAAAACTGTCTTTTCTCCTCTAATTCTCCAATCGCAGCCCACCTCCCCCCTCCTTGGAGGGTATTTAATAATAGTCCCAAAACCATGGGATTACTATTCCAATCCCATGGCCTTTGACTGAAACAAACAAACAAACAGGCCAGAGTCTAATTCTTACTTGTCACAAATCTGTTGAGGAGTACAATTCTCTTCCATGGCCTTGGTTTCAGTGGCAGTCCCATACTCATCAGTTCCACATATGTATACAACGTTGTAACTTCGAAGCCGGCAGTACCGTGCGAACACATCAGCACTCAAAACACCTTTCAAATAGGTACAAACAAACAGAGTGTAATCAAATCAAATCAAATTACACACGAACTAAAACAAATGTCATTTGTATATATATATATATATGCATAGAAAGAGAATTTATTTACAGCCGATGATGTTGCCGAGATGAGGGACGTTGTTGACATAAGGCAAGGCGCTAGTGATGAGAATGTTTCGCTTTCCCGGAATCGGAAGTTTTGTCGATATTCCATCGCCCATATCGACAATTCTATGGGATTGTCGTTTGTGTTTGCTTGCTTCACGATCACAACACAACTTATATTTGGGGGTTACGCTTTGCTTCTTCGTGGAGAAAGTCAGAGCAGTGCCACTGTAGCCTCCATTTTACGCCATTATTGAGTCGTTTTATTTTCTTAACAACTATAATTGTACGCAATGTTCTTTGTTGCCTTGGAAATTGGTTATTTTAATTTTGGGTTAATCATAGGCTTTGTTTGGCATCTTGGTTTTGGGTTAAAATAGTTACAAAAATATAAAATAGGTTAAAAAGTTAATAAAAAAAAATATTACATTTAAATCATACTTTTTTAATTTTTTCTCTCACAAAAATTAAAAAAAGTCAAAAAGTCTGTCACAAACAAGACTTTTTAACCTAGGTTAAAATAGTCAAAAAATTAATAAGTCAACCCACATCCCAAACGAAGGCAAAAAAAAAATTCAACGTTTTGTCTGTTTTTCAATTTAAACTCTACAATTTTAATTTCGATAAATTAAACCTTAGAGTTTCATTTGTGTTTCAATCTGATCTCTCCTTCTATTTCCATTATATTAAACTAATGAAAATCTGGTTAAAATTTTAAATTCATACTCACATATTCAAATACTTGTATCTCATTCGTCGTAACTCCGCTTAGCCTCATTTTTGCGTCTTTGGATTCACCTTATGGCCTAGTTTTCATTCCACTCTTCATAGGCCTTGTTCTACATCTTTTTACTTGCTGTCGGAGCTCCGAAAGTTAGTTAAAAATAAGATTTTTATCTCTTTGAGCAAAATTTTCATATTCAAATCCATGTATTCAAGCACTTGTATCTCCCTCGTCGTAACTTCATTTCACCTCATTTTTCAGTCGTTAAATTCAACTCATAGCCTAATTTTTATTCCATCACTCATATGCCTTGTTTTACCTCTTTTTGCATGTCGTCAAATTTCTGAAAGTTGGCCAAAAATAAGCTTTTTCTCTTCTTTTTTTTTTCTCTTCTTTCTCCTCTTCTGCAGCTCCTCGCGGCTTGTTGCTACTGTTGGTACTGCTTCATAATCATTATCTGCAAGATGAGGTGGTGGTGGTGGTGGTGGTAATGGCGGCGGTGTCATCAAGTAATGATAGGTATACAACTACACATAAAAATCAAAAACCAAATGGGTTGGTGAGCATGTTATGACGCCTTGGGTTCCAATCAAGCATCATTCATTGTGTCTCCATTGCCAAGAATAATGTTGCAATAGCAGCAAGAAAAAACAAAAATAAAAAGAGAGAAAATGAGGAAAATCTTATTTTTGTCCAACTTTTGGAGCTCTGACGGCATGCAAAAAGAGGTGAAATAAGGCATATGAGAGATGGAATAAAACTAGGCCATAAGTTGAATCTAACGACGCAAAAATGAGGCGAAATGGAGTTACGATGAGGGAAATACAAGTGCTTAAATATGTGGATTTGAATTTGAAAATTTTGCCCAAAAAGAGAAAAATCTTATTTTTGGCTAACTTTCGGAGCTCTGACGGCAAGTAAAAAGATGTGGAACAAAGCGTATGAAGAGTGGAATGAAAACTAGGCCATGAAGTGATTCAACGACGCAAAAATGAGGCGAAACGGAGTTACAATGAGGGAGATACAAGTGTTTGAACATGTGGGTTTAAATTTGAAATTATGCCCAGATTTCTATTAGTTTAATATGACAGAGATAGACGAAGGGGCCAGATTGAAATATGAATGAAACTCTAAGATTTAATATGTCGAAATTGAAATTATGGAGTTTAAATTGAAAAATAGTCAAAACTTTGAAAAAAAAAAATTTGTAATTAACCCTTTAATTTTTTTATAAAAAAATGTGAAATTTTTTTTAAAAAAAAGAAAAGTAAAGATAGTGATTTGATAATTAATAAGAATGAATTGATAATAAATCTAATCTAAAGATGGTATAAGACATTAGGTCTATTAGATATTTTTTATTGGTGAAAGATTCACCTTTTTATGAAATAGTTTGGTGACAAATATTTTGTTGTTTTGGGAGGACATTTTATTTTCAATTTTATTCCTTAATTTATTTGTTCATTTTTTTTTTTTATCTGTGACTATCGGTTCAAATTTATATCGATCTATTCAAATTTTTTTTACCTGTTCAATTTTTTTGACTATCTGTTTAAATTTTGTTTACCCAATCTATTTAATTTTGTGATCTTTTCAATTCAAATTTTTCTTATCTATTCAAATATCTGTCCAAATTTATTTTTTGTTAAAATAAAAGCCAAACCAAATCCTATCTATTGAAATATAGAGCTAAATCAACCTTATCTGTTGCAATAATTGACAAAGTATTATCCATTATTCGTTGAAATTGTAATCTTTGTTATTGAAATAACTAAGCTTCTATTCAAATTTTATTTATCTGTTGAAATTTTGAACTAATCTGTCCTATCTGTCAAATTTTTTTTAATCTGTTTCTTCATATTCATCATCATGATCATCATCACTGTAGTTGGTTTTTCAGACTCCTCGGAGAGTTTAGCCTCATTGGATACAATAACCCTATAGTTCGGACTCGCATGGTTATGAATCTAGTTTCACAAATGCAATGTGAAATCAAAAAAAAAAAAAAAAGTCTAAATCCATCAAATCTTTGGAAAATCGATTTACAACCAAAAATGTCAAAAATTGACTGTATTGTTAGATTTCAGAGTCGCCCCTTAAATATTTTTAAAAAATTTAGAAAACCCATGACTCGTGCCAAAGGCCACTTATCTGTCATAACCAAAGTTGTCTTAGCTCGGGAACTTAGGTATGAGAGAGGAAGGTCATGAATTGAGCACCTCACTCACCCGATCAAAGATAGGCCTCTACTAATCAAAATGTGATTTTTATGTACATTATATGCTATTGTTCTGATTATTATGCTAACTTACTATGTGAGGCACACTATTCCACCGACTTTGGAATGCTTTGATTTCATGTTTGGTTGAAAATAGTTTTGAATATGTGTTACTTAAAAAACAAGTTCATATGTACATTAATCAAATCATCCCAACTTTAGCAAATTAGCCTTCATCCACAAACATTCAAAGAGATGTCAAATAAGCACTTAGCCTCATGGTAATTTGCTTGATATGGAAACACAAACATACATGCAATATGTTAAAGCAAAAACGCTCACCTAGTATTCAACCGAGGAAAGTCAAAGGAAAGGAAATAGTTAGAAAAATGCATGCTCTAATATGCAAAGTGACTAATGCAATACATACAAAATGTAACTACTAGGTTCGGCTTTTAACATGTCATATGGATCAACTCAAAGCATGTGGTAGTGTACGTATTCAAGTAAGTAGAAAATGACAACAATGTTATAATAATGAACCGAACCCTATGCATGCAAAAAAAGAATATATTAAGCATGGTAATGATATGAAATGAAAAATATGATGCTACCATGATCAGCATATAAATAAAATGAAGAAAAAATAGGGGTTGAAAGATAAACAAAATATTACAAGTGTTACAAATTTGCTCTTGCACAAGAGGGTCCGAATGAATATCCTAATTAACTAATTATTACAACACAATTGAATAAACTAAATTAACTAGCTATAACAAATTCAAATGAAGCTAACCAATTAATTACCACATACTAATATTAAAGCACTAATTAAATAGAACGAGAGGCGATGAGCCACATGTGCGCAACTGAGAATATCCTCCCAGAAATCTCCCTGTTTGCTGCCAGATTCTGCTCTGTTTGTAGTCAGAAATTTGTTCTTTTAGCCTCAGGTTCTACTCTATTCTGCCACAAAAATGCCACTGTCTATACAAAAATGGATGGCCAGCCGGCCTTGGAAAGTGGTTGGCAAGACAGAATGGTGGCTGGCCGGCCATTGTTTTCTGGGAATTTCCCTGCTACCACAGAGTTGAAATAGAGCAAAAACAAAGTGTCTCTAGAAGATGTTTGTCCTCTCTGCCCTTTCCTATCATGAAGATGATCAAGGGAGGAGTAGATTCGATTCATAAATCATCAATTATCGTAAGTTTGTTGCATGATGATCTTAGAACCGTGATAAAATGAAAGCTCAATAAAAGGAAATGAAATACCAACAACATCTCCTCCCTATCATGGAGTTACCTCAAGGAAAATGGTAGACATTGCTTATTGAATCATTGACTATCACTAGAGAGTATGTAATGAGCCAAGACACAATGGGTTCAATATAACATTCGATTTAACCCAACTCAATTTTATTACTTTTTTTTTTTACTTCTTTTACTCCAATTTTATTAGCCTTTTTTACATTACCTTTCCATTTCTTATCTTTTATTTCTTTTGTCAAAAAATGATAATTACGTCCACTAAATCCAAAAGCAATAAAGAGTATCAAGCATTGACTTAACCCGAGAAATGAGTCTTTCAAGCCATTTTCTACGGGGGAAATTACAAACGAAGAGTCAAACTCATTTACAAGCGATAATGAATTCTAAGTCAAACCCAAAATGAGCGATAATGATTAGTCAAACTCAAAGAGAGCGATAATGACTAACCAAACCCATAATGAGCGATAACGACTCTAAATCCAAACTTGATAACAAGTTATAATACTTTCCTTGGTGATTTCCAATGGTCTAACTAGAAAGTTAGTCCTTTAGAAGTAAATGCACCGGCGATAAAGAGAAGTGACAAACAAGAGGTTTGTGCTTAGCATAAGAGAGATGTAATGCCTGGTAATGAACCTCTGAAGAGGTTAAACTATTAAGTATGAAAAATCTCTTTCTTATGCTTGAACAACAATCTTTTGTTAAATACCACTCTTTAATCAAAATGAACAAAGAATTGAGGGAGGTTGCAGAGATGATTATGCAAAGGTGATTACAATAATATGAACATGTATGAAAGTTATAAAAAAGTGCAAGAAAAGACTATCAACTCAAATGGATCGAAAGCTATATCCATGAAAACTTATAACAACATATATATCTATAGTATTTAAACCATACTTAAACACGCAAAACAGCACTGAAACAACACAAAAACAATGCTGAAAATTGAGTTTTTGAGGTGAAAAAAGTGAGGAAAAATAGGCTAAAGCTAAGAGGTTTCAAACCATCAACAAATCTAAGGAAAGGTGGCTAACCTCTTCTCTTTTTTGTAACTTAAAACCATATTTTTAAGCTTAAATAAACTCTGAAAAACAGTGAGAAAAAACAAAGAAAATAAATATAAAAGATGGTATAAAAGCTCAAAGTATACCTCTTTCAAAGAGAGGGTGCTCTTTAGTTCACAAACCACAAGTCAAACACTCTCAAGAGCGGAAATTTATGTTCAAGAATCTCAGCAAGAAGCCTCAAGTTTTGGCTTAGGAAGTGTATGGATAGTGTATAATATTGCAAGAGAGAGAGAGATAATGTGTTAAGCAAGCTATAGGTACTTGGCAATTTTTTCTAACCTAAAACCATGAGGGGTGGTCAAGTATTTATAAAAACACCATCTCATGTTGAAAATATCTGTATAGAGATAGCTGGTGCAAGTCATGCACATGAGGGGACAGTTGGCTGCAAAATATCTATCTGTCACTAAATATGGCTGGCTAGCTATCAATTGGCCGGTCAGCCAATTGTTTTTGGCCCCACTGGTCATTAATTGGCCTCACTGCTCATTTAGTGGTTTGGTTAAAAAAAGGGTTTTGGTCCAAATGGGGTGGAAAGTTTGGGTTTAAAGCTCGAAATCGAATTCTTTTGCTAGAGATTCGAATAATTTGCATAATGTAACTTTCATCATTGGGTGTTCAAATTGAGGCACCCAAGTCTTAAGGGTGGTCAAAAATAGGGTGTTTACAATTACTACCACTACCACTACCACCACCAACAACAAAATATATATATATATTTTTTAATATGGAGAGATCTGTATCAATGATTAATATGATTTATAGACAAAAATTACCCTATTAGCTTCTCTACTATAATTCTCTTCATCTCTCTCTCTCTCAATAGTCAACGATGAAGGAAGAATGAATATGATGATGTACCTCTGTTTCATCTTGTGATACCTCTAAAACTCACGACTTCCATTGCAGATCATCTCAGCTCAACAACAGATCACACATCCTCCGAAAAATGTGTCTCGCCGTCGCTGCCTTTATCATCAATCTCCTGTCGGCCAGATTTACCTCATCGTTGAAGATCTCGTCACCAGATTTGTGAGTTAAAGTCAAGTCCGTCGCCAATGAAGAAGTCAGAGAAGATGGGGGAGGAAAGAGAGAGAGATCAACAGCAAAAGTAGGTGGTGGTGGTGAAGATATATTTGCTATACTTTTACCATAGCTCAATCCACTAAGTTCTTCACATCATAGTACATCGTCGCTACTTTTCTGCCGTTGGGATCTAAGTGAGCAGTGATGCCGTCGAGATCTAGGGAGTGGCGATGCCGAATCGGCAGTCTCTGTCTTCTCATTTGTTGAATCGGAATGCTTGATCTAGCAGAGATTCGTCGAATCTATGCCCTAATCTTAAGGCTTTGAAATATTCGGATTTGGAATCTATTCATTAGCGAACTGCTGCAGATCTTTAGTGGCGGCAACCAATAAGAACGCCAAAAGAACTTCTCCAGCCATGGCGATGGCTAGAAGGACAAGTGTAGTGTCGATGGAGGGAAGAAGACTGTGACTGTGTTGAGTGATGTATCGAAGAATAAGCTAACAAAGAAAATAGTAGATCTTAGATAGTTAATAAGAGAGAGAATATGAAGAGATGAGGTTTTGCGATAGTGATGGAAGAGAATAGAAAGAGAAAAAAAAAGAGATAGGAGGAGGAGAGATAGAGAATGCATAAAATGAGGACATGCTGAGCTGTGTACATATATATTTAATATGGATAATTTGGTCATTATTCACAACCATGCCCTTAAAGGCACAATTGTTTACCGCTTGGACCTTTGGCCAAACAAATATTCTAACAAATATTAAAAACATTTTCTAACAAATATTCTCATCTTATAATGTTTACATCATGCTTAAACTTTTCTATGACATTTAAAAAGTTCTTAATTTAAAAAATACAATGCTTAAGTTTTTAATATATTTATATTAAAATGAATTTAATTTATAAAATCCATTTTAAAATCACTATGATTTATTTTATAATTTTTATTTGAGATAATAGAAAAAGGTGTTAACAAATTTTTCTTTTTTGACATACACTTTTTTTCTTTTAAAACAAAAAAATTTGAAAGTACTTCTATATTTTATTACTTAACTATTTGATATATACATTCATATTTATTATTTAATAATATTTATATTTTATAAATATATTAAATCTGGGCGCTCGGACAAACAATCCAACTTGGAATTTTGTTTGGCGAGAGGTCCACTTGTCCATAAAGACAAGTCTAGGTTAAATGACCAAAATACCCTTTCTCTAACGATATACACTACCAAAAAATCAAAACCATTCCTTTACTTTCTCTCTCTCTCTACTCTCTCTCTTCGCCTCCTCCTTTATCGTCTCCTATGCCATTGCCTATCATGCCCGCTTTCTCCGATGCCACTATGATTGCCATGTCGCCTCCTTCGATATGACCACGAGTGCCGTTGCCGCGGTGTTGAGAACCAAAGGTTCCTAAACGCTGCCGTCATGGCCGATGATGGCAGCGACGAAGAGATAATTGCGTTCAATTTCGCACATCAAGTGATCATCTACATATGCTTGCCACGACATCTTTCATTATATTTGGAGGTATTCTCAAGTTTAGATCACAGATAGGTCTAGCTCATAGATCTTTGCCTCTGCCACTAGTGAATCTTCCTTATCATCGTTGATATATATATACTAGAAGGGTGCACACATTACGTGTGTGTAACATATTATTATTTAAATTTGAAAGTAAACTTGCAAATTTGAATTTCAAAATTTGAAATTGCTATGGTAGTTAAACTGTCGTAAAGAACGTTTGTAAGTGTAGGTGAATTTTTTTTTTATTATTTAATTTACATGTGGCAGAAGTTTCAAGAGATCAAATTTAGGCCTCACTTAATATAATAGTACAGATATAGATATACATGTTTGTTTCATGTCTCTCTCTCTCTCTAAATCAGAGTTTTGTAATAGTTGTTGTTGATATTGATAATGATGATGATGATGATGTGATGATGATGATGATGATGATGAAACTTTGAAATAGAGTGGTTTTTTATTTTATTTTATTTTATATTTTTTGGTTTCTATGATGAAACTTTGCAATAGATTAGTTTTTTTTTTTTTTACTTTTCTAATTTTTTCTATCTTCTTCTTTTTCTTATGATTAGAGTGAGAAAGATCAGATAAAAAAAGAATAAGATATGATTTGATTTGATTTAATTTATTTATACTTTATTCTTCTTCTGGAGAGAGTAAGAAAGATTAAATATATTTCACTAGATCAGATCTGTTGCAACAGATAAAAATGCTATTATTACATCTAATAAAAAAATTAACAGATAAATTTTTTTGTACAGATAACATTTAGATAGGAAAAAATTGAATTGATGAAAAAAAATTGAACAAATAGGTAAAAATTCAGGAGATTAAGTGATAAATTTCAACAGATAGCAAAATTTTAAACAGATAGATGTAAAGTTAAATAGATAGAAAAAAAAATTGAACATATAAATATAAATTTGAATAGATAGAAAAAATTTGAACAGATAGAAAAATTTAAACAGATAAATATAAATTTGAAGGGATAGTCAATAGAAAGTCAACAAATAAAACAAAGATAACAAATAAATTAAAGGGTAAAATTAGAAATAAAATATCCTCAAAGACTTTTTTCCAAACTATTTTAGAAACGGTGGACTCAAAACCAAAAAAACAATGGACCTAATACCTTTGACAATTGCTGGAATGGGTCTTTTAATCAAATTTTCCTATTTTTAATTATTTTGTAGATTTCAAAATTTTAAATAGAAACTGTTCATAGTAGTATAAAAGTATTTTTGTTTGTAAACTACTTGCCTTATAAGAAAATAATTAACATTAATTGAAACAAAACTGCCGCGAATCAATACATTATATATTATATAAGTAAAAAGAGATTTTAAATGAGGAGTTTTATGAGAGTTTCAATATGTGATACTAATTTGATTAATTTTAAACAATTAATTTTTTTTTTATTGATTAGTTTCTATTTAACCATATAAAATTAAAACTCTAATTAGTTTATGATATATTTGATAATCCTACATCAAGAAAAGAAGAAAAATGAATTTTTTTCACTTATATAAAGTGAATCTTATACTCACATTTAATATTATAGTTGTGGGGGCATAATTTTTGAATGATAACACGTGACCGAGGTGTCATCGAAGTGCCAGCCAAGGTGCCACGTGTCCTGGTCATGGCGCCGAGATCATCTCGGCTAGGCCGATGTTATCTGCGAAAATACCGGAATCCGAAATAAGCGGATAAGGGACAAGAGTCCTAAAATGAAAGAGGACCTCAGTTTCGGTAAAGACAAGACTCTTAGAGAGTTTATCCCAATTCTACTGGGAGTCCAAGATTAGCAGTAATCCTAAGTCCATTTGCTAATCCTAAGTCCATTGGAGCTAGACTTCTATTGGGACTAGGCCATAGGTCTAAGGTATGTCTTTTATGCTTTGTCTAGTGAGTTAAGCACTATTGATTATCTTTAAGAGATATTTTACTGACTTGATCGTCGAAGTGCCACTGGGTGGATGAACCACCGTGAGATTCTTATTTTTCTGTTGCAGGCCGTTCGGGTTTTATCTATTCTGCCAGTGTTTTCCAGCTGAGTGTTTGATTGACAGTGTGGTCAGAAATTGACATACACAATAGTGTTATGCATATCAACAATGATTCATCCCACTAAAAACACTACCACTAATAGCACTAATGCATTAAAAAAGTAAAAAAAAATAAAAAAATACAACTCCAAGACCAAAACATCACATCATTACTGGCGGAACCCACTGCCACCTAATTAGTGGGAGCACTAATTAGTGCTCCCAAGCATTTTCTATGCATATTTCAATTTAATAGTGGTTTAAATTTTAAAATAAAATTTAAAAATTTTAATTAATTAATTTTTATGTAAATTGGTTTTGGGGTGTCCTAAATAAGTGTACTTTTTCTCTTTTTGGACTAAAAATGAAGGTTGAAAATATGGATGTTTGGGTTAACTTTTGACTTTTTATGGAAAAATGTGTAATAAAAAATTATAAAAATTAATTTGTAGGGAAAAATTCAACTTGGGAGTTGTGCAACCGTAATTGTTAACTTTTGGTGAATAGTGTTAACTTTTTAACTTTTTGAGTAACTTTTTGACTTTTGGCTATATGCCAAACTTGGCCTAAATCATTTTTGGTTTGACTGATTCGTTGATTTAACGTCAAAATATATTGGTTAGATTTATTTGTTTCGAAATAAATTAAAGATTCATCTAATTAAATATTAAACCACTAAAATGACTTAGGCTTCGTTTGGGAATAGGCTAATTTAGTAACTTTTTTGCTATTTGGCTAAAAAGGTAGATAAAAAAAACTTGTATGTTTGGGATGACTTTTTAGCTAATTACGAAAAGATGTGCAAAAAGTAGAGAGAAAAGAGAATCTTTGACTTTTTGGTATGAGTGGTTGGCTTTTTGACTAATTTAGTAACTTTTTGACTAATTGGCTAATTTAGTTAGTCTCCAAACGGGGCCTTAATTAGAAATAAACTTTCGGATCGAACAATTGTTAACTTTTTAAATAAATTATCTAATTAAATATTAAACCACTAAAATGACTTAATTAGAAATAAACTTTCGGATCGAACAATTGTTAACTTTTTAAATAAATTTTATATTATTATTGAATTTTAAAATTATTTTTGATATGGTAGTTGGATTTATGAAAAAATGGCATTTTACTAGTAATTTAAATTTGTCTTCCTTTCTCTACAACACTTCGCCGTCAGCGGTCAGCGGGCACCGGCAGCAAAGAGCATCTCCTCGAGCGGCGAGCCTGCGAGTAGTCAGCACGGGGACTAGTGATCTCCTGGACGTTAAAATCTCATTCATAATCTGATTTCTCTGATCTCACGGTACTCTCTCCGTGATCTCATTCTCACCCCTCTTTATATATCTCATATTCTGATATAGAACTGATTTCCAATCAATTCCAATTCTACGCAACCAAATGCTCAGTGTAATTGGAATATGAAATTTCTGGTGCACTTTGATTTATGATTATTGCTTCTTGTTTGTTGAATGCATACAGAGAATGCACACAATGTACTCCTCTCATATTCTGATATGTTTTCCTCTCTGTCCCTCTGTCTGTCTCTCTATATATAGGTATACCTATTGAACATTGGATTTGTTGAACAAGATGGTGGAGGTTGCAACAACTAAACTGGTAAAGTGTTTCAACCTTCTATTGCATCATATGACTCCATACATGAGTTCTGGTAGCACAATACAAATGTCAAAATATCACCTTTTTTCTCAGCCTCCTGTTTATGCTCATTCTTTATTCTCTTGCTTTTTATTTACATACATACATGCCTAATTATGTGTGTAGGGTCAGTCATTTGGTGGAACAAATGATTCCCAGAAATCTGTGTTTGATTTGGTAGACATTGCAGGGGATTTAACTGTTGAGGAGGACACAAACAGGTATGATTCTTCCCTATGGCAATGCAAGCACAAAATTAAGGATTTTTGTCCTTCGGTCACAAATAAATCATCTGGCGCCAAGAGTATTTGCTTATATACACATATATAAATTATGCAATGGGGAGGAAGGAAGTGTGCAGGTTCTTCACATCCTGAGGATAAATGCTATGTGGATTGTGGACATAATGTATTTTATTTTTTGTTTGTTTGTTTGTTTGTTTTTAACCAGTGTATATTAATTGAAGGTTGAACCATGTGGTGCTGTGATACATGAAGAATAATCTACAACTTCACCAATTCGGTACCTTATTAGTTTGTAAAAGTCTGGAATCTGATAGAGTATTATGTATGTTGATTACATTGTCTTGAGTTTGGAAAGAGTATCATGTATCATGTATGTTGATTCCATTGTCTGGAATCAGAAATAGTAAACTACTACTTGAAGACTGATTAGCTTTGCCCTATCTAATGTCATCTTATGTAATATGACAAGGTTTTCACCTTTTTTTCCCTTGGTTTTTCTTTCTCTGGGCTGAAATTACCAATTACACTAGATAAATTATACTATATTGTGATTGATTTTATAAGGTAGGATTTATGGAAATATATTATCGTAGATATTGCTATATGATCTCTGTGCTTAATTGATCTGAAAGTCAACATTTTAAATGGCTGGAAATGGGAATTTGACTTTCAATGTTCAGCAAGTTTGGGTGCGCCCAGAGCACGCTTTTCATGAAATTCTTAGATGATCTTTCAATAGAGTTATTAGGAAATAAAACTAGCTACCAGGAAATATGCTTCTCTTGGGATCCTCATTTGCAGACATATGCTTTTGGATATTGGAGCTTAACCACAGGTCTTCAACCATTGCTTATTTGCTGGAGAACAACCAATTCCCTGCCCTACCAGTTTTTGGTCAAACAAACAAGTAGTTTTGTCAGTTTAAGAGAGTTGAGTTATAAGAATTGTTGCCTTTTGCTTTCTATTGGGGCTTGTGACAAGAATGGATTGGGGAGCTTCATTCAATCGTTTTGAAGATTCTTGTATAACTTTTACTAGTAGTTTTTATTCTAATCAGATTCTGAAAGCGTTTTCTGATCACGCCAAATTAGCTTGATAGTATTTTCTGATTCAAGGCACTGTGCTTCTTGAGCAAATGAGTTATAGGTTTTATATGAAGTGATCTGCCCTTTTCCCTTTTTATTATGGATTACCAGAGGTATATGTTTTCAGGAAAGGCAAAAGTTATAAGGGGATCCTCTATAATGTGCCACATATTTTGGAGCTAATGTAGACAATATACCAATTTCTCTAAATAAATTACTGGTGATGTAGATGTGGTGTTTATTTTTGACCCATCTTTTGTGGATTGTGTCCTCTTTGTTGTTTCTGCCTCTAATTTATTGTATTTGGCACATAAGAGTGTTAGAGTCAATCAATCAGTATCCTTATGGTGGTTTTTGAAAAACATAAAAATAAGAAGAAAAAAAGCAATAGAAGCCCTCTCTTCTCATGCATAACAGTGACAGAATGCTGTTTATTTTTGAAATTTCATGTTTATTTTTTTCTTTTCCAAATATTTTAATTGAGGAAGCACTATAAAGTTTTTATTATTTTATTTATTTATTTATTTCTTAAAAGAAGCTTTTCCTTGTGTGGCATTGGTAGTTCTTAGTTTTCTATATGATTTTATTTTTTATTTTTATTTATTTTTTGATTGGCACTGGAGTGTACAGATCAAAGCCCGACTAATCTCCAGGGGTGCGCAGCCCTCGGTAAGGAGTTTTTCTCAAGTGCACCATGATTAATTCAAGGGTTCTCCCCTAGTTTGATGGCCCTAAGGATTTTTTAGCACTTAAGAGGTTTCGATCCTTGAACCTTGGAAGGAGCACACCCGCAAGACCCAAGGCCTTACCACTAGGCCAACCCTTTGGAGTTCTATATGATTTTATTTTTGGTGCTTGGATTAGTGTTGCTGGTGCATTAGTATTTTGAGTTAGTGCAAAACTTCAATAATGTAAGTGTTATATTGCCTTCATGTTGAGAGAAACAATTGAATGAGTCTTTATCACACTGGCATGGGAATATTACATTTTTGATAAAATAGCTATTACTGGGCAATATGAGTGAACAGAATTTTATCTTATGAGGAGTTACATGCTGAAAGAGAAGACTTCTTGTAGGAGTTAACTCTTCGAAATAAATTTAACTTGCTCATTAGAAATCATGGCTTTTATGAATATATGGTCCTCCAAAAATTACACAAAACCTAGTTGGATTTGTATTGAACTATAGGGGGGTTTCTGCCCGTGAAAAGAGTAGGGCAGGGGTTGTTGATGTTGAGCAGAGCGGTGCTGATATTCAATTAGGGATAGTTTAGCAAGGTTCTAGTGGTGAAGGTGGGATGGTAGTTTGGGGGATTTTGTGGAGGGGTTTGGTGGAGGGGGAAAAGGATATGGTCCTGTGGAGTTGGTGGAGACTGATAAGGTTGGTACCTAGGGGAGAGTCATGGGCCTGAAATGGGGTCTGTATTAGTTGAGGATTAAGATTTAAGACTCTAGGGGTTCATGTCAATTTGAAATTTCATTTGATAGTGATGTTAGAGGTCATTTAATTTTAAAGAAGGTTGTTTAGGTGTACTGGTAATGTTGAAATTTTCACTTTCACTAATGATAAAGGTGGTTGGCAAGTAAATGTACAGTTTGTATGATTGGTTTTGAAGGTGAGAGAATTGGCTGGTGTAGGTGTAAAGGTGTGAGAGAAGAGAAATGAATTCACAGGGTTTCATGAGGAATGCAAGGATAAGAATAATAAGGGTAGGGGAAAATTATCATCTAGGTGGAAAGGGAATTGAAAATGCTTCAATGTTCAGTTATTTATGATGTACAAAAGGAGTGGGCCTTTAGTGGACAATGTGAGGACAAGAACAAGGTCAATTGTCAGATGAAGCACTCCCATCTTGGGGAGTGATTTTATCTGATAAAACTATTAGTGCTTTGTCATATTCATGGAAGAATTCAGGAGGCAATTCAAGGAGAAGCATTTGGAAATCGCATCTATTTTTGCTATCGGTAAAGCAGTGGAGAAAAATGGAAATTGCTGTCAGTAGTTGATAAAGCACCTTATGTGATGTTGGAAAGATATTGAAGAATTTCGGTTATTGGGCGTGGATGGTTTTTGTGGCTTGTAGTAGGAATGTTGGGTTTTTCTTTTGTATTTTTTCTTCTTTTTCTCTTTTCCTTTGATTGTATGAGTGTTGTGCCCCCTTGGCACATTATCTGATACAATTTTATTTCTTGACAATCAAAAAAACGAAAAAAATAAATAATTGCTGCTTGTGTCATGCTGCATTCATCTTCGTGTTCTTAACCTGACATAATTGCCCTTCCATTTTTAATTACTACTTAATCCAACATTTGTGGGCCAATTTTATTAATGTTAATTTTCACAGTGGCATCCTAAATTGATATTTGATTGTGTTGTTACAGTGATGATATATCACTTGAAGGACTAGGGCAAGAGCTAGAAGAATGTAAAAATGATGATGTAAGTGAAGTATTATTTTCTTTTTCAGTCACTGTTGCACGCTTATCTTGTTGATGCTTTTTCAGTTTGTTCTTATTTTTAACTCTATTCCCATTCCTTTTGTAGTTTGCCATTCGTACTCCTAATTTTTGTTCCTCTTAAAAAAAAAGTACAAAGGTTGTTTTTGGGTCTAAACTTAAGATTGCATATTCAGCTAAAAGAAAGAAACAATAGAGTCTAGTCTTATATCTAGGTCATGTTACTATTGGTGAGAAGCTATTTTACCTGGACTTTTTCCCTTACCCCGAGTGCCTATTTCAGCCCTTCATGACATCTGTATGGGTGGAAAATATGATACCTCAATGTAATAAGTGGGAGGAAGAGAAGAAAGAAAGAAAGAAAGAAAGAAAGAAGAGGATGGATGGAACAAAAATAACTATGTTTTGTGAAAGTTGACATTTCCAGTGCCTGGAGCCTTTGCTGGTGGTGGAAGTGGTCACTAAAAGTAAAATGGAATGCTAGTGTTGTTTGCTCTCCTGTTTTGGTTTTGGAGGTGGTAGCCTGCATTTAACTGAAATTAATGCCGTTGACAGTGCCAAATAACAAAATAGGATTGATGTAGCTGCCCTGATTCCTGAATAGTTGGGATAATGTTTTGTTGAGTTGATTAGATGTAGCGTTCACATTTTCAATAGGTTTTGTAGGCAGTTTTGGCATTTTTTGAATTTCCTTCTTATATATAGTCACAATTTTCACTAAAGTTGATATGATCTTTATTATTCGGATTGCTGGATGGCTTCTTTGCTTCTATAAACTTCTGCTGGTCATGACCTTATATATGTTAGATAGTTTGATATACATTGTTGGGCCCATTTTCTAACAGCTTAGGCCTTTGGAAAAATTAGTGACCTAACATGGTATTAGAGAACCTTCTGAAAAAAAAAAACACGGTATTAGAGCTCAGGTTTAGAGAGGTCTTGAGTTCAAGTCTCTTTGTTGGCATTTCGTATTCTTTCCTCATTTGGTTTCTTCTTCTCAGTTTGCTTCTCCTTTTGTTTGTCTCTCCATGTGTGAGACGGGGTTGCACGTGAGGGAGGGTGTTATATAGCTTGATATACGTTGTTGGGACCATTTTCTAACAACTTAAGCGTTTGGGAAAGTTGGTTACTTAAGAATTAAAGCAAGTAATCTATTTCAATTATTTGTCTTACAGGTTGTTGCAAACATCCTGTCTAAAGGTGCGAAATTGCGGGAATATACGAAGGGTGTTGAAAACAATTTATGGCAAGTTGAATTGGAGTCGATTCAGGTTGGTGCTAAGATTACAGATTTCATCTTGGGAACCAACGGTTTTGGTATAAAAACTTAGCTGTTTTTTCTTGTAAACTTGAGCTTTCATCTATGGGAAAACTGTAAATTAAATCTTTTCTTTTCTCAATCACACTACCATGGTGCTTGTTGTAAATTAATTCTTGTTGCTTTGTTAACAACAAATTCTTCAATCCTGATGCCAAGTGGCTATCTGTTTCAAATTTTTCTGTTACTATATGACCACCTTCCACTTGGCAGATACTTTGCAAATTTTTAATGTAACATGCCAATGTTATAACCTCAACAAACTCTTCTTGTCACACCGCATGGACTCCCATTTTTTTTTCCTGTTTGAGAAATATTGCTTCAGTTTTGCAGAAATTTTTTTTTTTTTTTTTTTGCTATTTGTTACATCGGTATCATAGTCTAAAAATGAAATTGTCATTTGAATTTCATTTGAGACAGTTATTTAGTAAATATGAATGGGCAAGCTCTTTAATTGTATCTTGGTATCTCTTTCTTCTTCCCATTACTGTAGAATATCTTTATACTTAGTGCTTTCCGTTTCCATATCAGGATTATATAAAAGAAAGTGATAATCTGCTCTCACTTCATGATCAGATTCATGATTGTGACGGCATCTTGTCACAAATGGAAACTCTACTAAGTGGATTTCAGGTACCTTAACTCATCTTATAGTCTTTAACATAGTGACTGGTTCTTTACTATTCCTAACGATAATAAACATGCAATTTGAATTGTTGGACTTCATATATTTGAATAGGAATTTCTCAATGTACTTGCTGGAAAAAGAAACAATCACCTTGTTTGGTTTATGATTGATTTTCTGAAAATTGAGTTTTTTTTTGTTTTTCGTGTTTTTTTAGTGAATTTTTAAAATATTTTAAGCAATTGTTTTTTACTTTTTAGATGCGCATAACTTAGATGCACCTAAAAAGTAAAATATTTGTGAAATATATTTTAAAAAATTAATAAATAACAAGAATACGAAATTGTGTTGAATTTTTGTATTTTTTTTTTTGGTATTTAGTCAATTTTTAAAGATTTTTTTCACAAATATTATACTTTTAAAGTGCATTTCTAAAAAGTAAAAAAATTTCTTAAAATATTAAAAAAATTTACTAAAAATAAAAAAAAATATAGAAAACAAAAAACACAATTTTCAGAAAAACAGTGTAAACTGCTGGGGGTCCCTCTTTTGAGACCTATACTTGATTATTATGTCTTTAGGATACCATCCAACAATCATAAGCTGTGATATTTCTGAAGTTTCAGTCTATGATAACAACTGATGAATAAAAATTCAATTAAGATTGAAAAGAAAACTCATCAGTTATTATTATTATTATTATGATTATTACAAAAAAAGACAGATAACAATTTAGTGCATACATATACCCACAGATAGTAGTACACTGCCCGATTTATTTTTTCCTTCTTAGTACTTTTAAAGATGGAAAGTAAGTTCTTTTTTTTTTAATGAATAATTAGTTATATTTATATTATGGGGCATTTATTCATAAATCCCTCTTCACCTATTTATGTTCCACTTAGTCAAAATTATTTTCTTATGTTCTAATAAGTCTTATGCGTGACATAATTACTAAAATACTTCTAATAATAATATTTGCATTAACAGTGTGAATGTTCCTTGATGTGAACGTTTACACTGTCAATGTGAACATTCACACGTCAATTTGAACATTCACACTGTAAAATATGAATGTTCACATCAACAAATTGCTAAGCGTTTAAAAAATATTTGTAAGGGTAAAATTGTTCATAAAATACCTTAAATATCAGAATTAAGATTTGGTGGATTAAATGTCCAAAATAATAGGACTTATTTGAATACAAGAATATTTTATGGACTAATTGAAATATAAGTACTTGAAAAAGGATTTCATAATAAATCCCCTTTATATTATATATAGTGCTTCTCATGTACAAACAGCTTATCTCCTTTCAAAGTTACAAATTATTTGTGATATTGCTGCATTTAAACCTTTATGCATTATATCCTAGACTGCTAGTTCCATTTCCAGTTTACTTGATGGATGGGGAACATTCTTGTCCTGCTTTTATTGCTTAAGATTTGTTGCTTTCTCTCATTGTTATATATCAATATTAAGCTCTTTTTTTTTTTTTTGTTCCAAGTTGTCAATTCTGTGGTACTTGTTTATGCATGCTGGGAAGGGCAAGTCAGCATCCTTGTCTACTTAAGTAGATGATTTATTGAGGTATTAATAATTTGCAATTGTCGAAGGGCAGCTCAAAGACACAGAAGGCAATACATTTATTTCAAAACAGCGTTATTGATGGCTGATACCTTACTAACCATAAGAAGCCAGGGGAAAAAAAATTTCAACCACACTAAATTTCTTTGCTCCAGGGGTTCACCAGATGAACTGCCCCTAGCAAATCTTTAATTTCTAACATGTGGCCCATGATAGCCTTGCTTATTTAAGCATATCATGCCCACAGAGTATGTGGACTAAATGGTTCTATGGATCTAAATTATTCGAAGGAAAAAATGACTAATGACTGGACAGAAAATTTGGAACACCTTTGTTTCCCCCTTTCTTTTTTGGTAATCTGCTGGCTTTTATTATTCATTTTATTTTATTTTTGGTTCATTCATAGGGAATGAGAATGTTTCCCTTTTTACTCTCTCTCTCTGTTGCTTACTCTTTGTTACCTTAAATCTTGTGTCATCAAAATTACTAATATTCCAGAGAATATGTGCTAGGCTGAGATTGGCTCTATAAGTTCAGACATAAAAGTTCTTCAGGAGAAGTCGATGGATATGGGACTGAAGTTGAAAAATCGCAAGGTACAATCTTATTATAAGCTCTGTATATTGTTCCAGAAATCATGTTTATATTAATAAATCATAGTTTAAGAAGCCGCATTAATTGGCTTTTATTTATTTGCTTTTATATATTGTAGAATGTGCTCATCATCTTGAAATGCATTCATTCAAAGAACTGATGTCAGTCAGTTGGATTTGCATTATGCTGAATTCATGAAGAAACAGCTCTTATCGAAAGGCACTTAAAGAAGTGGATATTGTTATGTGCCTTGAAGGTCAATGTGCCTTGTAAAGGATATTGTTATCTTAAAGAGGTGGAAATAGTTTCTCTCTCTAGTGCAATGTAGGGTTAGTGGGTCTTGTCCTATTTATGCTTACATTCCTTTTATGGTTAAATTGTAAGTGTCATCATGAAAGAAGTGGCAATAGTTTGTGGCTTCAGGTTCTGCAGCATATGTATGAGTAGTTATTATATAGTTGGTGCCTTGTGCTCGGCAACCTGGGGCCACACTCACTTGCTCAAGTTAAATACTAAAGTTTTCTATTTTATCTTTAATGTAATATGTTTTTTGTTGTGTGTTCTGGAGTACTCTTGGACTGCAATTGGAGATATCATGTCACTAATTTAGGTTCTTGATGTGTTATTAGGGTGCAATAGTGGGAAACTTATGTTCTATTAGTTACACTTCTTGGACATAGAAACCTTGTAGGGCATGCCCAACGCATGTCTAGACATGTGTCCAAATATGTCTTATTATGTTTTTGTTCTTTTTAAATCAGATACTCTCTTGTGCTCTTTTGGTTCAAGGTGGTTTGGACTAAAAAGGTCCGATTTTGTAGGTTTTTGGTCCAAAATTTTGTCCCAAATCGAAATGAAACCACTTAGAGCCCAAATATGTTTTTTAGTCATTAAAAGTCCAGTAAAATAATGGTTTGGCCCAAGATCACTTCGTACTTCTGATAATTCACTTGTCTTATTTTTCATTAGCTTTCTCAAGTACCATTTGAACTCCATCTAGCAGTATATATCCATACTTGTTAGTTCAACAACCTTATTTTACTATTCTACTATGAAGCATGGACACCCCAAAATCGGTGCCGTGGCGGTATCCCACAGGGACACGCTGGGGACACGTACGGTACACGCCAGATGGCGTGTCCCTTTAATTTAATGATTTTTTTGTACGGGACACGGGGGACACGCGTGTCCATATCGGGACATGGCAAGGCTCATTTTTTTTTTTTTTTCCTTCTTTTGCCTCTCTTAGTACTTTTGTGAAGAATATTGTTGGATGTGAATGTTTTCCCCTTTTCGTCTTGGTTCTTGTTATCGTTTATTATGACTTTTTTGTGAATGGATGATCTATTAATTTGTTTAAATGTAGTGGTTATATTTATTGAATTAATATTACTATGTTAATGTTTGTTAATTTTGATTTAGGATGAATGTAATATGAATCTACATAACAAATAAAAATAAAAATAAAAAATTTCGCCGTGTCTCCTGTCGTGTCCGTGTTCCCATTTCTTGAAAATTGCCGTATCCCGTGTTGGTGTCGGTGTCGGTGTCGGTTTCCGTACTTCATAGCTATTCTATTATTGTCTTTTTCTTTTATTACTATTTTTTAAATATTGATTTTCTAATTTTTCCCTCTCGATTCTTTACCTTTTGTTTGAATGATAATTTCTAGAAGTTGGTTTATGTTGTCTAACAGGTGGCGGAATCAAAACTGGCAAAATTTGTTGAAGATATTATTGTCCCACCAAGGATGATCGACATAATTGTAGATGGAGAGGTACTTATGATTTTTACTGATTCATATGCACTTTCTTTCGGAAAAAGAATTTATATTGTTAATGTTGGGGTGGTGTAGGGCCAGAAAGACGGAAACGGCACAAGAACACAACTAGGGCTTTCAGACAAGAAGAATAGAAGAAAGAATAATGAAGAAGAAGAAGAATAAATGGAAATTACACTTCCAAAATCACTCTCAATATTCAACAATTAATCATCAAAGTCTAGGTATACAGACAATTACATAAGATGCCATATATTCAGAGGCATAAGCACCATCTAATTAGGTAACTCATAAATAGGAAACTGTAGAATTAGAAACTACCAGTAAAGATAAAAAAATCTTAAAGAAATAAAATCTTATTCAATCAAAATTCCTAATAATACTAAAATTTAACAATTCTTCAAATAATTGTCATCCCATGCCTTTGTGATGCCTATCATCATGCGGCCTCTTTCACAAGTATGCCATTGGAGATCTTTGAAATCGAGTGTATATACATGGAAAATAATTCAATATAGCAAATAACTTTCTCATCCTGTTCCTCTCGTTGGTAGATTATTGAAGCTTTAATCATAAATAAAAGAATTACACAATATGTAACATACAGCAACACACATTTTCTTAGTCCGCTCCATCTAAAAAAGAAAAAAAGAGAGGGTAAATTACACTTTTTACCCTCCAAGTTTCATTCAAATTTACTTTGGTCCCTCATTGTCTAATTGCAACAATCAAATCCTCAGACTTCAACTTGTGTTTCACTCTAGTCTCTCATCACTCACCATTAAAAAAACTGGACAGAAAGCTCATGTGATGGCCACGTGAGTGTGAGCATGCTTTAAGGGCATTAAAGGAAAAAAATATGAAAATATACACTTTCACCCTTTTACTTTCACTCAATTCCACTTCAGTCCATTTTTCATTTAAAAGTGAGTAAAGTGAAATTCAAAATGAAAAATCCAGGGGGAAAAGTGTAATTTACCCAAAAGAAAATAAAAAACCATTACCTACTGCTGGTCTACATTGAGTACATGTATCTAGATCTCCTACATGACTCACCATGGTATGTCCACATGAGGCTGCCATTCTCCATGAAGAAGCCGTCCTCCGTGAGGCGGCCATCCCTCTATAAGGCAATTCATTCTTCATGAGGCAACTCTTAGGTCTCTCACTCGGTGCACTCAGAACACTCTCTCAGCTCAGCTGTGAACCTCACCACCCTGAGTGCACATCTCCTAGTCCTAATACTTCACCAAAGGGCACCCTTATGCTGCTAATCAACTCAACTCGAGGGAGGGGCACATACTTGTGCATTTATGTGGACTTGTTTCTTGATTTAGCTTTGTTAGATATGCTTGTAGTTTTCCTAAAGTGTACAGTACATGTTGCTGATGATTTGGCCATTAAAGGGGAATTATTGTGTTTCTGATGTTTTCATTAAAGCTACTAACCTAACTGCTTTGGAATTCATTTAGGTTAATGATGAATATATGAGAACTCTTGAGAATCTGAGTAAGAAGCTGAAGTTTGTTGAAGCGGATCTTATGGTTAAAACTTCAAAAGCTCTAAGAGATGTTCAACCTGAACTAGAAAGACTTCGGCAGAAGGCAGTCTCAAAGGTTGTTGAGTATATGAAGTAAAGTAAACATGTGCATTGATTACTATAATTATTTAGATATGTGTGCAACTTTATGTTTGACCTCCATATTATCATGAATCTCATATTTCTTTTTAGATGATGTGCTTTTGATACATCTCCCTAAGTAACACAGATACGAACACTGGATACAAATATGACACAATATGGACATGCCAACATGACAATTTAAAAAAAGATCAGGTCACAACAACACAGACAGAGACATGACCCCAAATAAATATTTATGTATATGCATAATACATGTAAATAGTAACTACGTTTGTTTTACTTTACAAACTCATTTATATTTTATTATCAAGAAAGATCTGATCAGTGCAATCATGTTGAACTTACAGCCTTGATGTTTCTTTTTTTAATAAATTTTTCTTTTTTCAATTTTTTGGTAGATGAACTAAAGTTAATTTCCTGTTTTTGATGAGACTAAATTCATCAAGGATGGTCTGCAGACTGGATATTTTGCGGATGCAATCCGAATGATGTAGTTAGAATTAGTATGGTGGTTATGTTTTAGTATCATAAGAATTAGTTGTGTCTTTTATTCTATAAATATGTGGTTAGGCCCTTCCTATTCAGATTATGATATTTTTTTATATTGAATATTTTGGAGCTTGAGAGCTGTTGTATCCCAATTTGGGACTTTCTCTCTCTAATGAAATCTCTTTCTTGATTTGGCCCCATCACCAAATCCCCCGCAACGTCATCAATCCCTACAATTGCTACAAAATCAAAGTAACACTCAATCAAAAGAAGCTTGTGATTTAGAATTTTAGGATGATGGGAATAAAAAGAAAACGAAAACTTGTCTTTTTCAAAGTTCTCCTTAAAATGAGAAGTGACTATCAAAATCCAAAGGTTCTTTTCATCTTCAAATTCGATCTGAATTATCTATCACATTTTACTAAAGGAAATTTGCTTATTCTATGAATGGTTTTCAGTACTGCAAGTTGTCATGAAAATTGATGTGGAAACTTTCTAAACCAGTCCCTTCTCCACTTCTTGATGTGGATCATGAGATGTACAAGGAAAATGAAATTATGGAGAAATCAGTTAATTATTGACGTGGAGGTACTATGGGGCTAGATGATTTATGTTATTTTGGAATCTTAAAGTACTTTTTTAAGATTTAGGTTAGAATATTATTTTTATATGTTTTTGTTTCTGGATTTATTTGGTAATTTTGGTTTATTTAACCTTGTATTACTTGATGTTGGAGTAATCTCGTCAAGTAAGTCATTCCCTTTTATTTATTTTTTATCAGCATCAAAAAAGTTTGTCTCATGATTTGACAAATTGGACCAGACTATTAATATTGTTCTAGGAGTTACTTCTATAGTTCTATTCACTGAGAGCAGCAGAGCCATAATTTTCTTGCTGGCAATTTTAAAATTCAGATATCTTTATCTGATGATGATTTTCATGTTAGTCTTGCATAGGGTGCTAAACATTTGTTGTCCATTAATATATACTAATTGCTTTTTCTGTAATATGAAATAATTTCCCCCCCTTTATGTCCCTTTTCCTGGTCTTTAGGTGTTTGAGTTCATTGTTCAGAAGCTTTATGCATTGAGAAAACCCAAAACAAATATCCAGATACTTCAACAGAGTGTTCTTCTAAAATATATGTAAGTGGTCTCTATGCCCTCACAATGGTGCTTATATCATTTGGAGACGTGGTTTACATATTATTTAATTTTCTTTGATTAATATTACATTCATTGGCCATTAGGGGGCTATGTTTTCATTGATAATATGTTTTTTCAATGCTATTGCTTCTATTTTGTTATTTGACTTAGTTCTGGTACATTTATTGTATGCGATCTAGTAAGAAATTTACGATGTCATTCATGATGTCAATTCATCATGAGTCAATGACTTGGTTGTTTATTGGAATTAAGTTTACTAGCTATTAAGTTCCTATTATTTGGAACTGGTGTATTGGGTCCAGTGGCAATATGGGAACTATTGTGGAGCGGAAGTCAGTGTTTGAATCCCATAAAAAAATGTTACTGTTAGTACTTGAGAGCTTGATGTCTTGTTTGTATATTCTTTGCTGATTTCCTTCTCTTTGCCTCTTCTTCTCTGCTGATTTTTTCTTTTATCTGCTTTCGTTTTGCTTATCTTATTTCATCTTCCATTGCTGTTCTTCTATTACTTCTATTCAAGTTTTAGTTTCTTCCATTATCATTTCATTTTTTTTTTCCTGTACTTTGAGTTTCCTTTTCTTTTTCATTCCTACGTTGTGTTTTTTTCTTCCTCAAGTTTTAGTATTTTCATTGTCGCTTCATCTTCTTCGGGTTTCGTTTTCTTTTCTATTGCTCCTACTTCACTCTTTCAAGCCGCTGCTTCTTCCTTTGCTGTGCTACAGTGGGAGGAGAAAAACTTTTATTCAACAGAAATGAGGATTGCATCCAAAATTTGTCTTTTCTGTCGAAGGAGCCTCGAACAATCCTCCTCAAACGGAGAGCCAAGACTTTTGGTAACAACTTATAAATGCAACCCACCAGGTTCATAGATCAAATATTTTTCAATTGAGGCTCCTACACCATCCAAATTACTGAAATATTCTTGACCCCCAAACCCTAATAAAACAAATAAATGACTTGCAGTATAGTAAATTCGAATCAATATAAATTAGGACTTAACTCAATATGTTGGGTGCTTCCCATTGGACCAAAAAGCTTTTGCAGTTGTCATGGGGTCTGCACATTTTGGTTTGGGCTCTTGAAGCCTATGAAATTTGTTTAGGCACTATTAGCTGTGGTGTAATCAAGTTTATTTTAGCTCCTGGTTTATCATGTTCATGAGCCAGTTTGGGCCAAGTAGAAGGCTTGAGCACAGCTCATGAACATCATAGAAAATTGTGATCTATAGCTATAATCTAACTTGGACATGCTAGGATGTAAGTGTCACGTTTATATTATTATTGCGTGCAAGTGAGGGTGATTCTATTTCCATACCACACTTCATCTTAGTGCACACCATTTCTGCCGTTGGATATCAACTTCCGAACAAAGATCAATTGTTTGGATAAAGTTGATATCATCTTTGTTTGGAAGTTGATATTCGAGCAACACAAACGGTGTGTACTGAGATAAAGTGTGGTGAATAGAAGTACCTTGGCAAGGGGAAAACTTATTTAATTTTGTCATTGCAGCTGTATTTTGTTTTCTTTCTGACCAATTTTTAACTTTGTCAGTGGGAATGCCTTAAGGTTACATGTTGGCTCTTTTAATATCTGGATTAATTAGCATTGGAGTAAATCAGTGTGAGATTACTTGATGTGTAGGTATGTTATTTCCTTTCTCAAGGAGCACGGAAAGGAGGTGTATGTTGAGGTTCGTGCGGCATATATTGACACGATGAACAAGGTAAATGCTTGGGAATCATTTTAAAACTTCTAATTAAGATTTACATGCTTAAGAGTGAATTACATTTTTTCATGTCTCTGAGGAGCTGGGAGTGTTCATATTCTCTTTTATGAATGACCATAAAGTACTCCCTGCCAATTTCATAATGAATGTTGTAATATGTTAGTTTTTTTTTATTTAATGGAGGCACCTTATGCTGGGTTGGAGGCATGGGCAGACAATACAAATTTCAAGGGAAGATTAAAACTGTAGGAAACTTATGCTGAGACTGTTAATAGTCACATTCATTGCTGGGATGAGGTGTCAAGCCCTTGGATTTCCACTGAACTCTTCTTGATGAGGTGGCAACATGTAGATCTCTCCACTAGTTACTTCATTAATCTCTTAGTCCTTATATTAGGTTAGTTATTTATACAATTAGGAGGGGTCAATATGTCCCAACGTAATTAAGGCCGTGTTTGGTTGAAGGTAGTAGTGTAACTTAGTGGCATACTATTCTAATGGAACTAGTCAAGTGTATGACTGGTGTCTCACTTGTCCAGTTCATTGCGAAGCCCTAGTCCCCCAGTCCTGGATAAAACTTGCACATGCAAGACTGGAACTGAAGTCCTGGCTTAGTGGGAATGGACATTGGGACTAGGTGGGTCAACAATGCATGGGGTACTACATTAGAGGATCTAGAGAGAGAATGAGAGTCTACAGCGGAGAGCTTCATAATTACGAATTGAATATAAACTTACCATTATCCAAGTGATAGTGAGTCCAGAGGGGGTTTAGTGGAGATCATTGAGAGGAATCGAATGAGAAGCTTTTCTTTGAAGAAAGGTTTGGGGGGTGCCTTTTGGGCAATGCAAGCTTTGCAGCGGGTTTGGAGTTGGCCCAGCGATCGATTTTTCTTCAGCAAGTATAGCAGTAGTTCAGCAGTTTTTTGTCTTCAGAAATTAACCAACAAGAATGGTGTCTTTGTCGAGATGTCAAATGGGAGGCTGGAAAAAAAAAACGTAACATTACAATTCCAGGGGGTTGATGGTCAAGGGTGGACGGCAATGGCTAAGATGTTTGAAAGAATTATCCATGGAGATACCAAGGTTAAGGAGGATAAAAGAGAGATGAGGACTAAAGATGGGGGAGGAAAGCATCGAAGTGATCATGATTTATCAAGAAATTTCAGAGGAGACACACAAGTGAATCTGGCCAATCATCAGAAAACAGGGGCAAACAGAGGAGTTTCGTATGCAGGTGTGCTCAAGTCTAAATCAGCTATCTTGGGAAGCTGTAGCTCTTTTCTTGAGTTGCGTAAGGTGGTGGTATGCACCAGAACTGATTTCTTCAATGAATGGGCACAGATTGAGAAAGAACTAAACAGATCTTTTAAAGCTTCTATTGTTCTTAGGCCTTTTCAATTAAACCGAGCTCTGTTTTTTGCAAATAGCATTGAGGAGGCTGCTTACTATGGTGGTTAGGGATTGTGTTACTTGATAAGGGCATTCCAGTGAAGTTGGAAAGTTGTTCGGATGAGTTGCACAGTAGGCCCAATGTCATTGCTTCAAGTGGAGGATGGGTCTCTGTTTGTGACTTGCCCTTCAATCTCTGGAATGACATGGCTTTTGAAAGGATTGGGAAGATGTGTGGTGGTCTAATTGATGTGGATTGTGGAACCAAGTCTTTTGGGAATCTCTTTGAGACGAGGTTGAAAGTCAGAGGTTTTGATAATGGGTTTTTACTAGCAACCATTGAGGATTTTCTGCCATTGTTCGGCTGAAAGCATTGTCAAAGCTTGTAAGAAGATGGGAGGACCGTCGGCAATGGAGTTTCTGACTGGATTTTTCAGTCGGTTCCAGCGCTGGAGAAAGGGGAGGTGAGGAGTCAGTTGGGCAGACAGAATGGGGTGAGAGACGGTGGTGGGGGAAGAGTAAGGGTCGAAGTGGGTAGTCAGATTGGTTTTTTTAATTACGATGGGCCTGGACAAAGAGTGGGCTCAGCCCATAACCTAGTTATTACAAATAATGATAATCAGCCTTGTGGATTAATCATTTGGGCCCAAATGATAAACTTATTCAAAAGGAAAGGGGTCCAGCACTCATTGAGGGCCCAAGTGGCCCAGCTTTTATTGAGGGTCCAAGGGACTTTATTCTTAATCCGATGGAGGATTCGGGGCTGGGTTTGGGTAGATCACCTGGTTCGAATCCTTTGGCCTCACTTATTAGAGATCCTGAGTTTGATGTTAAAGACGGGGTTCGAAGGAGCTATGCAAATGAGGAGAGACGACAACTCCCATTTTGCGGAGCAACAGTGTAAATCAATCTCGCCCGAGGTTTTCTGATGCTTATTCACGATGCTCTCACTACGGAGGAAATGCAGTTAGGGTTGGCAGATACTATGGATAGATTAGGTGGGGATTTTTAGAGATTAAATGTGATACCAGAGGTTGTGGATGACAAGTTTCTGGAAGTCAATAGTGCTTCGAAAAATTTGATTCATGATGTGGAAGAGGGTCGTTTTGAAGCTCATGAGGTGTTGCAAGCTCTGGAGGATTATGGAACATCTGAGTGCACGGATTCACAATTGTGATTGAGTGGTTGCCTGTTAAAACGAGGACCAATGCCTTTCAGATTGGAGAACATGTGGCTAGAGCATCAATCTTTTAAACGAAATTTTGAGGAATGGTGGTCTAATGCTAGTTGTCATGGATGGGAAGGTTTTAAATTTATGAGAAAATTGAAGATGGTCAAGGAAAACGTGAAGTGCTAGAATAAGGAGGTTTTTGGGAATTTGGAGATTTCAAAAAAGGAGGTGATGCGCAGAATCGAAGAAGTAGATGCCTTGGAGTTGTAGGGGGGTTTAGTTGAGTCATTAAGAAGTGAAAGGTCTGAGTTGAGATTGAAATTGGAAGAGTTGGTGTTTAGGGAGCAAATTTCTTGGGCTCAAAAGGCAAAGGTCAAATGGTTGAAGGAAAGGGATGTCAATTCAAAAAAAATTTCACAAGGTTATAGATAGGAAAAGAAAGAAGAAGTTTGTAAACAAATTAGAAGTGAGCCAGGGGTAGTTGACGAGAGGGGAATCATATTGTTAGTGGAATTTATGACTTTTTTCTAAGTTTTATTCGAAGGAGGGGATGAATAGACAGGGGGTTGTAGGACTTGAATGGGGACCTGTTGATCAGGCAATTACAGTGTGGCTTGAAAGGCCATTTGACGAAATGGAAATCCAAGAGGCAATCTTTGATTGCGAAAGGGACAAAGCTTCGATTGCGAAAGGGACAAAGCTCCAGGTCTGGATGGCTTCTCCATGGCCGTTTTTCAAGATGGTTGAGAGGTAGTGAAAAGGGATTTGTTGAGAGTTTTTTTGAAATTTCATGAGTCAGGGGTTGTTAATTTGAGCTCAAATGGTGCATTCATCTGTTTAATCCCTAAAAAGTGAATGTTGTAAGAATTGGAGATTTTAGGCCCATCGGCTTGGTTACATCACTTTATAAGATTTTGGGAAAGGTTTTATTGAAATGGCTAAGGACATCTTTGGGGGAGACTGTGTATATGGCGCAAGGGGCTTTCGTGAAAGGAAGACAAATTTTAGATATAGCCTTAGTGGCAAATAAGGTGTGGAGGAATATAGAAGTCTAGGGAAGGAGGTACTTATTTTCAAGGTGGATTTTGAGAAAGCATATGATCACGTGGATTTACAGTTTTTGGATTTTGTAATGGGTAGGAAGGGTTACAGTGAGCGGTGGAGATCTTGGATTAGGGGATGTTTGTCGACATGTAATATGTCAGTTATAGTTAATGGTAAACCAGGGTAATGTTTTTTGGCTTCGTGAGGGATACGACGAGGGCATCTAGTATCCCTTTTCTTTCTTATTTTGGTGGCTGATGTGTTGGGAAGATGGTTGATATAGCTAGAGAAGTAGGTCTTTTTACAAGACTGGAGGTTGGGAGGGATAGAGCTAGTGTGACACATTTGCAGCATGCAGATGATACCATATTTTTCTCTTCAGGGGAGGAAAGACAGATTGTTAATCTTTATTCGATTTTGAGACTTTTTGGGATAATTTCAAGGCTTAAGGTCAATTTGGAGAAAAGTAGTGTGGTGGGCATTAATATGTAGCAAGACCAGCTTTAGAATATGGCGGCACTTTTAGGATGTGGTATCGAGACACTTTCGTTCAAGTATTTGGGTCTTCCATTAGGGGGTAATCCTAGATGTGAATTTTTTTGGAATCTAGTAGGGGAAAAGATTGGTAAGAGGTTGGAAAGGTGGAGTAAGGGTTTACTGTTGCATGGGGGTAGATACACCTTGGTTAAGACTGTTTTGAGTGGTATTCTTATTTATTTATTATCTTTGGTCAAGATTCTAGTGAAGGTGGCATGGTCATTAGAAAAGTTGATGCTGGATTTTCTTTAGGAAGGTAAGGATGAGGGGAAGAAGGATCACTTGGTGAATTGGGATTTAGTTTCGTTGCCTAAGGAGAAGTGGGGTTTGGTTATTGGTAACATTGTGGCTAGGAACGTGGCTTTTCTTGGCAAATGGTTATGGAGATTTCCAATTGAGAGTGATTCACTATGGCATTCTGTTATTAGAAGTAATTATGGGACGCATGACAATGGTAAGGATTCATAGGTGGATCTGAGTTGGAAATCAATTTATCAAATCTACACATTTTGGTCTTGTTATCTTTCTGTAAGGGTGGGCAATGGGGAACTCGTTCGATTTTGGGAGGATGTTTGGACGGGTCAATCTTCTTTTGTTTAAGATTTTCCACATCTTTATAGAGTGGCTTGGTCTCATAATTCTTCTATTGCTTCCATGGCTTGCTCACTTTTGGCTCAAATATCTTGGAATTTTGATTTTTCTAGGAATCTTAATGATAGGGAGGCTTCACAACTGACTATTTTGTTGTCCAGAATTGATCGTTTTTCTTTGGCTCCTCTTTTGGAGGGTAAGAGGGTTTGGGCTCTTCACTCATCCGGTATATTTTCTTGTAAGTCTTTTTTGATAAAATCATCGATAATCCTCATATTCCTTAGTTTCTTTTTTGCAAAGGAATTTGAAAGCTTGTGTTCCTCTAAATGCGAAGGTGTTCATGTGGGCCTTCGTTCATGGAGGCATCTTGACAAATGATACATTGCAGAAACGGAGACCTAAATGTTTTCTGAATCCTCAGTGGTGCATTTTGTGTTGTAAGAATGGGGAATCCTTGGATCATTTATTTTTGCATTGCTCAATTGCTTTGAATTTATGGCACAGATTGTTTCTTTTGAGGAATGTTATGTGGGTGGCACCAAAAGGTGGTGCACATATGCTCCTAGTTGAGTTCCGCGCTTTCAGAGGATTGAAGAGAGCCAAAGTGCTATGGTCTTGTGTTGTCTTTGCAACTTTTTAGGTTCTATGGTTGGAAAGAAATGCCCGATTCGAAGATAAATTTCGGGAAGTGAACTGTTTGTGGGATAAAGTTTGTCACTTAACTTCTTTTGGGCTTCGGGGTGGCTTAAGTGGAGGAGTGCGTCTGGAGTACTGTGCGATAAACGAGTACTCATTAGACTAAAAGGGAAGTTCTATGGAACAACTATTAGACCAACGATGTTGTATGGACGGAATGTTAGGCAACTAAGAAACAACATGTAGATAAGATAAGTGTTGCCGAAATGAGAATGTTAAGGTGGATGTGTGGTAAGAATAGAAAAGACAGAGTTAAGATGAGTATATTCGAGAATGAGTAAGAGTAGTATCGATAGAAGACAAGTTGAGAGAGAATAAATTGAGATGGTTTGGTTATATACAGGAGACCAACAGAGGCAGTAGTGAAGCGATGCAATACAGTGACGGTAAATGGTAATGTTAGGGGAAGGGATAGACCTAGATTGATGTGACTAGTGTAGTAAATAGAGATATGAATCTCCTTAATTTGACTAACGAAATGGCCTTAGAGTCGAGTGGAGAAGAAGGATTCATGTAGCCGACCCCATTTGATGGGACTCAAGGCTTGGTTTGGTTTGGTTTGGTTATGGTTATCTTTGTATTTCATTTTCCTTTTGTAAGAGGATGCTTTATCCTCACTCTCTTTTTTGATTTATCAACAAAATCTTTTGTTATTGATCCCCAAAAAAAAAAAAAAAAAAATGATAAAAAATTACATTAGTGGATCTGGTTAAAGGAAATTATGCCATCATTTGTTCTAATTTACTACTTGTTTTATCTGCAGGTTTTAAGTGCACATTTACGTGCTTATATTCAAGCACTGGAGAAATTGCAATTGGATATAGTACATCTAGTGATATGATAGGTGTTGAAGCCAGAAGTACTGGTCTTTTTTCAAGAGGAAGAGAACCTCTGAAGAACCGGTCAGCTGTTTTTGCTCTGGGAGAGAGGATAAACATTCTAAAGGTTTTATACTGCTGCTAATGATATATATTTTTGTTATGTTTCTGAAAACATTTTTACAATGTAAACTCCGTTATTTTCTGGCTACCAATTCTCTTTTGACTGCTTTCAGTTTTTCCTTCTCCCGGTAACATTTCATTTTTCTTTGAAAGTAAATAAAGGAAAATCTTTTAAAGCAGAGATTATGATGAAAAAGATAGATGGAAATACAAAAGCATTGTAGTATATGTTCATCCATATATTTATGAACCACCCTTCTAGTTCACAAGGCAATTTTTGTATAGGTTCCATCCTTCGATTATGTGTACCAAGGAACAAAATTTCATTTCGTTTTCATCAAGTCGAAAAGTTTCCGTTTTCTTGGAAATTGTCGCTGTGGAAGAAAACTTAATATTCCACTATATCAAATAAAGGATTACATTCCCTTTATAGATGATAATACTCATCTAATTTATAGGGATATTTACAACTACCTAGATTAGAATCAAACTATCTAAAACAGAAAGCAATAAAACATGAAACTCCTATCTACAATTTGGTAACAGACTTACCAGAATCCCCTAAAATCGTGGACCAAATCATGATTTGTTAGCTGTAGATTTCCTCAATCTTAGCCACTAAAATGCTACAGATCATCAACCAATAAATCTCCAATAATTTCTACTCCCCTCAAGCTGGGCAGTAAATATTTATTAACACCAGCTTGGAACTCAGATCATCAAACTTCTCTCTCGGTAGGGCCTTGGTAAGAAGTTCAGCTGTTTGAAGACATGTGGGCATGTACAGCATCTTGATTGTCCCTTTTTCTATCTTCTCCTTTATGAAATGTCAATCAATCTCCACATGTTTTGTTCTATCATGATGTATTGGGTTTTTGGCAATGCTGATTGCTGACTGATTATCACAGAACATTCTCATAGGTTCTTTATCGGAAATTTTTAATTCCTTTAGCAACTTCGTAACATATTCCCTCACAAATGCATGTGCCATTGCCCTGAATTCAGCTTCTGCACTGCTCTTGACACCACCGATTGCTTCTTATCACCATGTAACAAGGTTGCCCCATCATATGTGCAGTACCCTGAAGTAGATCTTCGGTCTTGTACTGATCCTGCCAATCTGCATCACTGAATTCTTCAATATCTCTTCTTTGTTCTTCTCAAAAAATAATCATTTACCTGGTGTTAGTTTTAGGTATCTTAGGATTCTATACACTGCCTCCATGTGTTCTTCATTTGGATTATTCATGAATTGACTTACCATGCTAACAGAAAAACGATATTGGTTGGCTGTAAGCAGGTATATAAGTTTACCAACTAGTCTTGATATCTGCCTTTATCTACTAGTGCACAATTTTCCTTAGTTCCTAGTTTGGTTGTTGAATCCATAGGAGTATCTGCCGGCTTACATCGAGATTCCAGTCTCTTTAAGAGATCTAGGACATATTTCTTTGGGAGACAGAGATTCCCTTCTTGACCTTGTGATTTCCATGCCTAGGAAGTATTTGAGATTCCCAAGGTCCTTGATTTCAAATTTTGTAGCTAGAAGACTTTTGATAGTGTAGATTTCTCCTCATAATCTCTGTTAGAATTATGTCATCCACGTATAAATGAGGACAACAAGTTTTCCTGCAGGAGAGTGGTTTAACAAATAGAGTATGATGTCTAACATTGAGAATAGCCATGCCTCTTAACTGCCTTTGTGAATCTCTCAAACCAGGCTCTTGGAGATTGCTTGAGCCCATATAGATCCTCTAAGTTTACAAACTTTGTTGCATGTAGTTTGTCTCAAATCCTGAGGATTTCCATGTAAACTTCTTCAGCTAGGTCTCATTTAGGAAGGCATTCTTGACATTAGTTGATGAAGAGGCCAATCAAGATGTGCAGCCAAAGATAGTAGAGCCCGACTGTGTTTAACTTGGCTATAGGGGCAAATGTTTCCTCATAGTTGATTCCATATGATTGGGTGAATCCTTTGCAACCAGCCATGCCTTGAATCGATTAATACTCCATCTTCATTATTTTGACTGTGAATATCCATTTGTAGCCTACTGGACGTTTTCCAATTGGTAATTCTGAGATTTCCCAGGTTCCATTCTTTTCAAGTGCATGTATTTCTTCATACACGGCTGATTTCCACTCAGGTGAGCCGAGGGCTTCTTGTATGTTATTGGGAACCTAGATGTTGTCGAGGTTGGCAACAAATGATTTGAACTTCGGTGACAGTCCTTCATATGACACAAATGTGTATATAGGGTGTTTTGTGCATGATCTTACAGCCTCGAAGTGAATCTGATGAGGAGCATGCATAAACTGGCTAATCACACTGACAGCAACAGCAATATCAGGATGGGAGTGAGATAGGTAAATAAGCTTACCTACTAATTGCTGATAGCTCCCCCTATCAACAGCTTCTCCTCCTTCATCATCCCCAATTTCTGATTGGGTTCCAGTGGAGTGTCACTGCCTTGCATCAAGCATATAATTTTCTCTGTGATAAATATCCATCCTTGGAGCGAGCAACTTCAATTCCTAGAAAATACTTCAAGTTTCCCAAGTCTTTGATTTCAAACTCACTGGCTAAATTTTCTTCAATAGAGGTATTTCCTCACTATTATCGCTCGTAGAACTATGTCATCTACATAAACAATAAGTGCTGTAGTCTTACCACGTGAGGAATGTTTACAAACAAGGTGTGATCTGCCTTACTCTTTGAAGCATATTTAACATAGCCTGAGTGAATCTCTCAAACTAAGCCCTTGGAGACTGTTTGAGACCATAATAATGACTTCCGAAGCTAATACTTTGCTTCTGTCTGATGATCCTCAAAACCAGGAGGAATGTCCATATATCCTCTTTTTGAGGTCACCATGGAGAAAGGCATTTCTTGACATCAAACTGATGAAGTGGCCAATCTAGATTAGCTGCTAGAGAGAGAAGTACTTTGACTGAATTCATCTTAGCTACGGGTGCAAAGGTCTCCTGATAGTCAATGCCATATGTCTGAGTGAACCCTTTTGCCACAAGTCTTGCCTTGTAACGCTCAATAGGACCATCTGCTTTGTGTTTCACAGTATACACTCATTTGCATCCCACAGGTCATTTGTCCGTAGGTAACTCAGTCAATTCCCAAGTGCCATTCTTCCTAAGTGCTTTCATTTCCTCAATCATGGTAGGTTTCCACTCAGAGGTAGCAAGAGCATCCTGAAAATGGTTAGGAATGCTAACAGAGCAAATATTTGACACAAACGCTTTATATGAGGATGACAAATGAGAATAGGACACAAAATGTGAGATAGGATATTAAGTACAAGATCTCACACCCTTTCTCTTGGCAATAGGAACATCAAGATCAATGGACTTAAGAGATTCAAAGTTACCTGGACTCTTATCAGAAGCAGGAGATGGCAGTGGAAGAACATAAGTGGTCCCTTATATCCAGTTAACTTTCTGTCTGTCTTTGTCCCGGACATAAACTTGCCCTTCCCTATCCTTGTCTTTGGTGACATTGGGTTCTGTAGTCCCAGTAGAAGAGGTTAGTGCAAGAACAACTGGTTCCACCATAGGAATCACAGGACTCACTTCACACCAAGGCTCCCCCAGAAGGGAGGACTGTGACACCGGAGAGGACAAGAAATAGGACTGCGACTCAAAGAAAGTGACATCCATGGACACAAACCACTTACGAGAAGGAGGGTGGTAACACTTATACTCTTTTTGAGTAGGAGAGTAACCAAGGAAAACACATTTGAGGGAGTGAGGGTCCAACTTACCACGAGTAGGAGAGTGATTATGAACAAAACAAACACAACCACATATTTTGGGAGCAATAGAAAACAAGGACTGGGAACTTAGGAGGACTTGAAGAGGAGCTTGTTTTTGCAAGACTTGGGTAAGAAGACGATTAATAAGATGTGCAGCGGTGAGAACAGCGTCGCCCCAATAGGACCGAGTCACACTTATAGAAAAACATATGCACCGAGCCATGTCAAGAAGATGGCGATTTTTGCGTTCCACCATCTCATTTTGTTGAGGGGTATTGGTGTAAGAGGTCTGATGTATAATGCTATGAGTAGAAAAATATTGTCCTAACCCAGAATCTATGTATTCCCCCCATTATCAGAATGGAATAATTTGACAGTGGCCCCAAATAGAGTACAAATCATCTTATGAAAATTGCGGAACACAAAGAAAACCTCACTCGTCTTTCATGAGATACACTCAAGTAGTATGAGAAAAATCATCAATAAATGTAACAAACCATCGATGACCTTTCACAGACATAACTCGAGAGGGACCCCACACATCAGAATGTATTAATGAAAAAGGAACTAAACTTTTATTAAAACTTGGAGCAAAAGAAGCTCTGTGTTGTTTTTCAAGTTGACAAGACTCACAAAGAAACTCAGACACATTATTCTTTGCGAAACCAGATGGAAATAAATGCTTAAGTAAATAAAAAGAAGGATGCCCAAGACGCCGATGCCACAGCCATAAATCATCTGGGGTAGTAGGACTCATGGTGGAAGAATAAGCAAGCTTGTCCGGTTGATCCAGGAAGTAGAGACCATTTTCTGCACTACCACCGCCAATCGTCCTCCTCATGACAAGGTCCTAAAAAAGATAATGATCAGGAAAAAACGTCACACTGCAATTCAAATCCTGGGTAAGATGACTCAAGGATAACAGATTAACAAAAAATTGAAACATGGAGAACAGAAGATAGAGGTATGGTAGGAGTGACGTGGACTAAACCTTTTCCAGAAATGGAAGAAACAGTACCATCTGCAATCCTAACTTTGTCCTGACCTGAAGAGGGCTTATAGGCAGAGAAAAGATCTGAGGAGCCAGACATATGATCTGAGGCATCGGAATCAATAATCGAAGGCAAAGACTTATGACACAGGAAAACACAAGGAGAAGAGGATAAGTTACCTGAGTGGGCAAATGACGAGGAAGATGTACTCACAGCAGTAGAAGACCGGCGGTCTAGCAATTGACGCAGAACATCCTCAAGCTCATGAGTAGGCATGCTAGAGAGATCATTAGAAGCCAGGCCAACGAAAGCAGAATTAGAATCAAGTGTATCAACGGCACTAGACTGATGAGCCCGGGGATAGGAGCCACGTCCTCTAGACGGGCCTGACCGACCTCCTCTAGAACCAGACCGATCACCTCGACCCCCGGATGGAGTCCCATGAAGCTTCCAGCACGTCTCACGAGTATGCCGCTGCTTCTTACAATAATCACAGAATACAGACTCCTTGGCGGCAGACGGAGGGATGGGAGTCAGGCTGAGGCCATCTCGAGGGGTAGACAGTAATGCTGAGTGGTCAGTAGAGATGGGGGATATCACAGTAGACCGGCGACTCTCCTTATTCTGTACATAGGCAAATGCCTCTTGAAGTGAAGGAAGAGTGTCCATACCCAAAACTCGACTCCTAACCGGATCATACTCCACATTTAGGCCTGCTAGAAATTTAAAGACCCGTTCTTGTGCAATGAACTTCCTGTACTTCACAGAATCAACAGTGCAAACAAGCTTAAAGTCCTGCGGGTGATCAAGGTGTTTCCAGCTGTTGGTGAGGAAGGTGAAGTACTGAAGAACAGTCTGCTCCCCCTGAATAGAGCTCTCAATAGAGCGGCGCAACTCAAATGCCTGTGAGAAATTTCCTTGTGGGAATAGGTGGTAGCCACAGCATCCCAAATATCCTGGGCAATCTCCATAGACAAGTAGCCCTCTACAATTTCTGGAACCATCGAATGAATAAGCCAACCCATAATCAAAGAGTTGGTAATCTCCCATTGGTCATAACCCGGGTCAGTGGTGCTAAGTGCTTAAATCTTGCCATCAACATACCTCATCTTCCCTCTGCTCTTCAAAAATATAGTCAAACTCTGAGACCATGCTAGATAGTTCTGACCATTAAATAGAGAGGTGTGATTTTTAGACTAGGGTTGGGGTTATCAAGCATGGTAGTAGATATAATGGAACTCTCACTCCTAGGTGTTTGAGAGGTAGTAGACACATTGGTGGAATCTGCCATGGATACTATACGACCGAACCCGCGACAAACTAGTGGCAATCACAAACCTGGAAGGTGGTGGTGGAAGAAAAGACACAATACCACTATAAAGGCATAACAAAATTAAAAGAAAACATAAAGGTCTTGTTTGGTTTGTTTTTCAGAAAAATTTTTGGGAAAAATTCTCTACAAACAAATTTTCAATAGTAATCAAACCAAACAAATTTTTTCAAAAAAAATCTCAAAATTTTGTTTGGTTATCTACTTTCCAAAATCACTCACTCTCTCTCTCTCATACACATCAAATCAATCACTTTTTTTAAAACTCTCTCCCCAAAATAATTTTCCAAAACCATTTCTGAAAAAAGGCAAACCAAACAAGTTTTCGTACTTTTTATCTCAAAAACTACTCTACAAACACAAACTAAACACACCCAAAGGTTTTTTTTTTTTTTTGGTTCTGTGCTGTGTTTAAGATCAAACAGAGGCATTACACAACATATGAGATGTAAGACCAAACATAGGTGATACCAGAGACGACTGAAGATGAGCGACGAAGTGACGAGCGACGACTAAAGTTGTTCAAGAGACGACGGCATAGGGGAAGTCGACTGAGGTAGAGGGGCTACCAAGAGCAGTCGACACCAGCGGATGACCAACCGAGGTAAGTTTCGAACCCTAGAGTGATCTTTGTTGCTGAGTTCGACCAACAAGGGTGAGCGGAAACCCTAGACAGGCATTAACCCACCCGAAACTACGTGGGTTCTTCTCGGCTTGAGCCAAAGCCCCTCAGGGTGGAGTCGGCTTGAGCTGACAGAGAGAGAGAGGAACTTGGCTCCGGTGGTGGCTGGTGGCTTCGGTGGTGAATAGGAATAGTATGGGTAGATGGATTTAGGTGTTAGGGTTTGGCTCTGATACCATGATGATTTTAGAGAGTAATCAGATTAGGGAATGATTAGGATATCATCCCCTATTTATATTAATGAAGATTAATAATTACAAAGCAGCCCTAAGGCAGAGAATAATTACAAAATAATAATATAATATGCTAACACTTACACCTTTTCTCACAGCAATAGGAATATCACTATCATCATTAGTTAACTCACTATGTGAAGTCTCGGGATTAGAGTTACCTGATGGATCTTCACTTGATCTAGGACTTGGATCAGATTCTTGGGCTTGCTCAAGAGATGCTTGTTGTTCAATCTCCTCCGTGAGTAGGTAATCAACTCATCATTCTTTGTTGATTGAATAGTGTCCAGATTTTGAGGTGGATTAGTAGGAACAGGCGGACTGTTGGTTTGATCTTGAGAAGGAGATTCTAGGAAGAGATGTTGAAGAGGAATGGATTCGGGATTCAGTGATGGGCGAAATTGGTCAGAATTAGGAGAAAGGTGAGATGATTCTTCAATATCCCAAAGCTAATATTCTTGGGTAAAATTAGGCTCTCCCTGAATATTAGATTTGGGATAATAAGGCTGGTGCTCAAAAAAGGTGACATCCATGGAGTGATAGTATGTTTAGTGACCGGTAGTAGCACTTATATCCCTTTTGAGTTGGAGAGTACCCAAGAAAATACACTTAAGGGCTCTAGGATCAAGTTTTATCCTTGTGTTGTTGATGGACATGAACAAAAGCTGAGCACCCGAAAACTTTGAAGGGGATAGTGGAGATGAGACGAGTATTAGGAAAGGACTGAAGTGGATTTGATAGGG